>VDFB02331138.1:0-196575 GCA_007258455.2 Sequoia sempervirens
AATAAAATAGAGCATTTACCTTCTCATTTCATGTTTCATGGTATGCAATTGATGATTGATCAATATGTCTTGTGAAAATCTATCTTTCCTTGCAAACTTGTCTCATGTTTATGCATCTATTTAGTAGAAAATGTATGTCGACGGGTTATAAGTTGTGTTATTTAATAGTGTTGTTAGTTGTGAAACCTTTGTTTTCCTTCTAAAAGCCCTGTTTAGAGACCTCCTTATAGATTACTTATGTAAATTGCATTTGAAAATGAGTTGTGTAAACCAAGTTTCATGATATTGATTTGAATGTGATAGGCTGTTATCAAGTCCTAGTTGTTTTTGGTGTATCACCTTAGACATTTTCAGTATTAGGTTCATTTTTCATGCAATTCTTACCCTTTATCTCATAAATTAGTAGTTAGGTGGCATCAAAAGGGGAAGTCAACCCCTAATCTGGAGGTCTGCTTTTAAATAGGACACCCACAACTTGAAAGCAGTCCCATGTTACATCCAAACCTGCTAAGTTCATTCACGACTTGGCATTAGGGTGCATATTTGGATCACTAATAGTTACAATTGCCAGATCTTAGAGGTAGCTAAATTTTAGGGCACTTTGGGCCAAATTTGACCCCTCCATTGCATCTAGAAGGCCCGAGAACCTAAGGATTGACTATCAATTTATCATTTTTTGACATTTTTGTCGGGGGCATTGGGCAATTTTTACTTTTTCAATGTATTTTGTATGGTCATAAGGATCTATACCAATCTGTACTATACGACATGGCAGTCACAAGTTTGTAGCATCCATCAGGTTGGTAAAATATTCTTTGTCATCATACTTCAGTAGCATTAACTGATGTAATTTTGTGTACGTGGTACCTTTGGCTAGCGTAATGTCACATTGCTTGGTTGTCAGGGTACGAATTTGTATTTATTTAACATAGCATTTTAATATTAAGAACTTTTGTTTTAAAAAGTGTTGACCAAAGTTTAGTTAAACCCTTGGTCACAGTTTTAAACCCCTACGACCAATGTTCAACACAAGGGGCTATGCCACAGGGTGGTGCGACCTATGGCCCACCACCCCAATGGCTCCACCCTAGTAGCACCACCATTGTTGGTGGTAGGGTCAAGCTTTTTTAAAATGATTTTTGTAATTACAATCATATGGAAGATCGTCGGCTAGCCCCCTAAGGCCCCTGTTTTTTCCCTCTCATGCCCGAATTGGGCATTTTTTCAAACTATCATAACTCACAATCTAGGTCATTTTTCAAAAATGAGATTTCATTAGAAAGCTAGCTTTGTTAGTTTTATAGTGGTGTAGTTTATTTTCCAAAAAAAATCTATTTGTCTAGGCATTTATTGTTGTTTGAAGTGATCTTCATTTTTTGCTCCCAAGCTCATAACTTTTTGCCACGATATTTGATTTTCATGATTCTTGCGGCATTGGAAAGGTATTAAAGAGATCTATTATACCATCCATTCACTTTTTTTCAATTTATACCTAGGTATCTTTTATTCAAATTTGTGTGTATTCACATTTTAGTTGATCACTTAGACATACTGCCACTTGGGAAGGTGCAATTTTGATCTTTGTACTTTATTTCAGTTATATAACGATGTTGTATATCTTGTTGCTTCATTTAGATTATAGGTTTGCTTTATCATGATTCTAGGCTTGAGTGCTTGAGTGACTCTAATATGGTTTCTAGCATTAGAATTATATTTCCTTTGCTTTCCTTGATTAATGATTACAATGTTACTCCATTAGTGTGCTTCCAATGTTTCTTTGCAGCAGATTATCTCATTGAGGGGGGTTGAATGGTCTCTCTTTGTCTCTCTTATGGGGGTATTTTTCCTCGCATGGGGTTTTTTCCTCTCATTTTTCATGGAGAATATTATTGTATCTTTTCTCTCTTTTAGGGAGGAGTTTTGTACCACTAGGTTTTATCCCTTTCTCTATTTGTGAGAGATTACATTTGCATTTGTACATGGGTACCTAACATGGCCTTGTATTTGAGACCCATATTTGTGTCATTCGCATAATAGTACTCCCTAAGATGTAATTAAAGGGGGTGTTGGTGTAAATAGGTGTTTTACCTATCTAGGTCCTATTTACATGTTAAGTCTGCTTAGCTCCTAGGAGGGAATCTTTATAAAACTTAGTGTTAGTTGTCACTAGATCTTATCTTATTTTTTGGCATTTAATGCTTGTGTCCTAAGTCGTTTAATATTTTTTGAGGTAGTTGTCTCATTATATTGGATTAAGATACATGCCAAGATCTTATCTAATCTTATCTCACAACTTGACTTTATAAGCAAAGCATCATATGTATATTTTCATATTCAATTTGGAAATCTTGCATCCATAATCATAGCATGATATTTCTACCATTTCTCTCTTGTGGAAGTTATTTTTCTCTTGCAGGTGATCCTAGGGTGTTGAGGAGTTCGCCATAAACTCCTACAATCCATCATTTTCCATCTTTTATCTAACATTTTCTTCTTCTTCTCTTCTTTCAAGAGACCACCCGTGCACAATTAATGTACAAGTAAGCTCTCGAGGGGGCATCAATCATCTCATCTTTTCTAATTCTCATTCTCACCTGAATGGGGCATATCATCATCTTCATATCTTATAATTTTCTTCTTGGATACTTTTGTTTTCTTTGAAATGATTTTACTTTGAACATTATTTCAAAGAGGGGCAAAATGTAGACATCTAAATTATTCCACCAAACCTTAATCATCATCATGTCATCATTACTTGCATCCATATATCATTTATCACCTAATTAATTAATAATCATTTAATAATTTCCATTTATCATTTATCACCTAATTAATTAATAATCATTTAACAATTTCCATTTATCTTTTATCCATTTAATTAAATGAAATTTTATTATTTAATTAAATGCAAGTTAATTATTCATGTTAACCAATAATTTCCATTTTTATCTCATCGACTCCATTATTACTAATATGGTAACTTAGTCTTCATTAGGAAAATTAAAATTTATATACCCACCGCTTTAGTCAACTCTTTCTCCCATCAAGTTAATTATTCTTCCATTTAAAAAACCTCTTTAGTCTTCATCAGTTAACTAAGCTTGAAAATAGAAACTTCGTGTGCATGTTTATCCATCATTTTAATTAACAAATTCAATATTGTCCTCTCATGACTTGAATTAGAAAATTTCTAATTTTAGTTGAGTTGACTCCACTACTTTTTTATTTGTTGTACAACATGATATTTGGGGGTCATATGACCTCCTAGATAAAAAAAAATTGCATTAGAAGCTCCTAATGCCAAAATTGGGAAAATTTATAGTTGTTGGTGTAGGTTTTTATTTTCCTAGTGGGTTAATTTATTTTCCCTTAGTCCTACGTTTTTCTTACACTTAATTAAGCTTTCTTGGGATAATAAAGTGAGTTTATTATTTAGTAACTAGGAGATATGTGATGAGGTGTCCCCTTCCTTAAAGGGTGGAACCACTTTCCACTTTTGGTGGCATCCTCCAATTTTGGTGGTCCTCCACTTTTTGTGGTTTATTCCTATTGGTTAGATTTGCCACCTACCTCCTCTCCTAAGTTCTATATAAACTCACTACCTAGCTTTTATTTGCATCCATTCATGCATATTTGCATTGTATCTTTTCATCTTTGAAGCTCTTAGTGCATTTTGTCATAATCTCTTAGAGTTTTGGTGTGCATTTTTTATGTTTTTCTAACTTATGTAGCTTTGATTTTCTCTTATAAATTTCTTGGGTTATTTAATCTATTTCGTATTTCTAACATGGTATCAGAGCTTTTGTTTTTAGAAATCTAAGTTTTTAGATTCCTAATTGAGAGATTGAGTTTCTTGTAAAAATCTTGTAAATTCTCACATGCTCTTCTCTTGCATTCTTGAATGATCTAGAGAATCAGAAAGGATTTGCAAAGATTTAATTACCTCTTTATTTTGCATGTGTGTTTTGTGAGATGCTGGTGATTCCAAAATTTTTGGTTATATTGGAAACATTTTTTGACTATTCCAACGCATCCAAAAGGCTCGAGAAAGTCAAATTTGGCTTTTGTTTCTTCCAAATTGGAGATCATTTGGCATAGTTGTGGGTGGGGGTTTGAAGAAAACCGTTTTTCATTGGAGCCATTTTGATTTTTTCTTCAAAAATATAGCTTCCACTCATTTGTGAGAAAAATATTTTTTTAGTTTTGTAGTCAGGGTTGAAATCTCAACTGGGTATCTTTTAGATTTTGCATATCTTGCACAAATCTAAAGAAAATTGTTGTACAAAAAGCATCACGTATCATTTTTCTCTTGGTTGAAGGTTAAAAAAAATCATTTTTTATCTTTTGCTTGCTAGATCAAAAAATGATTTTTGAGTTTTGTTCTTAACTTCAAAATATTTATGGGTTTCTATTATTGCCTACAAACAGTGAGTAGATTTTTCAAAAATCAAATTAGAAGTAAACTTTTTTTTGCTAGAAAACTCATTTTTTGCAAGTTAAATTTAGCCAGTTTTGCAGAAATTCATAAATTTTGCTTCAGGCATTGGATTTTAGCAAGTAATATATCATTGGAAAGCTAAAGATGGGCACTTTCCATCCCAGAGATATTGAGAAGATTTTTTTCCATTTTGTGCTAGACATTTTAGGTTGAAGTTGTCTTGTGCTAATTTCTTCAACATGCCATAACTTTCACCTTGGTGCTCCAATTTTTAGAAATGAATAGGCATTGGAAAGGTCTTGAAGAGCACTACACATCCATAAGGCTATTTTTTCTAGATTTTGTCTCAGGTTCATTTTGTATTAGAATTTGTATTTTTGGTTATTTTGAGCCTATTGAGTATTGTATCTTGGAAAAGGCTTTGTAAATGTAATAAATTATAGAGTGTGAACCTTATAATATTTGGGGGGGTGATCTTTGATACTAGTGAAAAGGGTGGGGGTGTTCTTGGTGTTCTTTTGTTCACTTTCTTTTTCGTATTTCCTTTTGCATTTGTTCATCATGGCATCAATGATAGTTCCTATTCTAACTGCATTCAACTATTTTGAGTGGAAATCGCAAATGGAAATTCACTTAAGAAGACTTGGTTTGCATAGAGTAGTAATGGGACTGGAAACTAAACCAACTAAAGATGAAAAAAAGTCTGAGTGGTTTAACAAATGTGATAGAGCATATGGAGAAGTATGTGTGTCTGCATCTCCTGATTTACTCTTTCATATTGAATCCTTGAATACTCCAAATGAAATATGGAAAAAGCTAGAATCTCTTTTTGGCACACAAGATTCTATGAGGGGCCATCTATTGGAGAATGAACTAATCAATTTAAATCCAAGAAACTTCAACACAATTCAAGATTTCTTCACCAAAATGAAATCACTAAGGTTACAACTACAACAATGTGGAATTGATAAGAAATATGAACAATTGATTATAAGTATTCTCCCAAAGCTAAGTTCTGAATATTCAATATTTGTTTCTACCTTCTATGCTACTAAGGATGCACTTGGATCTCAATTCAAGATGCCATCTTTGGATGATTTTGCTACTTCTGTCACACGGGAGTAGGACAAGCTAATTCAGATGGGCACTCTTAAGTCTTTTAAGTCTCATGCCTTGGCTGCCAACCTTGGCACAAATGAACAAAGAGGACAACGTATTAATAAGTATAAGAAACAAAAGAATGGCAAAGAGAAGAAGAATAAAATATTGGCTACTCCAAAAGCAAGTAATAAGACCTCATCTTCAAAAGGTGACAAGCCTAAGAAAGAGAGGGTCAAATGTGCCTATGGTAAGAAACCCAATCATGATGAGCACAAATTTTTGAAGAAACAGGTTGATCATTTGACACACATTCTTGAGAAGAATACTCTTAGTGTTCCTGATTCCATCAAATAGAGTTCAAAAGAGGGTTTTCACAAGGCCAGAACAACAAGGGGTAAGGAAAGGGAAAGGCCCTTGTAGTAGTTGCTTCTCCACCATCCACATGGGTTCAATTGAGGATGAACTAGAATCTATGGAGCCATGTTCTAAGCCTTCCATTTTTATGAGTGATGACACTCCACTTGAAGTGTGTGGGAGAGGGTCTGTTGATATGGGGGATGACACATTCCAGGATGTTCTTTGTGTACCCTAATTATCAAATAATCTCCTATATATCTATCAAATCACTCACAAAGGCATAGGCAAGAGAGTTGAGTTTACTATCGATTCAATGATGATTCATGAGATTCAAAATGATTCTATAGTTGCAATTAGGAGAGCAGATCATCAGTCTCAGCTTTATTTTTTCTCTCACTTTTTTCTCAATCCTCCTTCAACTGTTCTACTCACTCATTCAAATGATATCAGTATCTTGTGGCATCAATGGCTTGGTCACTTGAACTACTGCTACCTACAACAGCTTAGTAAACAGGACATGGTTATAGGATTTCCTACAATTCACTTTTTTAAAGGTGTTTGTCATGGTTGCATTCTTGGCAAGCATTCTAAAAATAATTTTGACAAAGGAAAAGCTTGGAGAGCCTCACATCTTTTGGAGTTGGTACATAGTGATTTGGCAGGGCCATTTCCACAACCATCTTTCAGTAAAGCTTGATATGTTTTGAAATTCATTGATGATTTCTCTAGGTACACCATTGTGTACTTTCTCAAACAAAAGTATGAATTCTTTTATTCATTATTGGAATATAAGGCTTTTATAGAGAAAAAAACTAGAAAATCTATCAAAGTTCTATGTACAGATAATGGGGGGAATATGTCAACTATAGGTTTGTGCAGTATTGTACTTCAGAGGGCATTGATTTGCAACATACAATCCCCTACAGTCCTCAATAGAATGGAGTTGCAGAACAAAAGAATCAATCCTTGAAAGAGATGGCTAATTGTATGATTCACTCCAAGTCTTTGACACCACCTTTTTGGGCAGAAGCCATTAACTATTCGTGTTATATCCAAAATCACATTCCCCATAAAGTTGTGAAGGGGGTAACTCCTTTTCAAGCTTGGACCGGTCAAAAACTATCAGTTAAGCACTTTCAGGTGTTTGGCTCTAATGAATGGGCTCACATTCCAATAGAGAAACACAAGGCTATGGATCCACAGAGTAAGCCTTGCATATTTGTTGGTTACCTAGATGATGCCAAAGCTACATGATTCTTCTTCCTACCACACTTGAGTTGTTCATTGAGAGGAGTGTTCACTTTAAGGAGAGTACTTTTAGTCCTTCTCTTGACAATTCTCCTACCACCATCAACTTGGAGTCCTTATATCATGATGCTAGTTCCTTAGAGGTTCATAATACTTCAGAGCATGGTGAGTAGTCTTCTTCCTCCACTTCAGATAATGATAGTGATCATGAGGATGCACACAATTCATCTTTATAGGATGACGATTCTCCTCTAGATTCTCCTCCTCCAGCCATATGGCCTCTTTGGGGTCGTTAGAGTTTGCAGTCAACAGGTGATTGGGTAGGGGATCCATCAAATCATAGTTTCAAGATGCTTCACATGCCTTCCTTGCTTCAATGCTCCACATGCCTTCATTGCTTCAACTTCCAATCCATAGACATTTCGGGAAGCTTCTTGTGTCCTCAAGTGGGATGCAACCATGCAGGAAGAGTTCAGTTCCTTGGAGAGCAACCACACTTGGGATCTTGTCCCACTTCCTAAGGGAATAAAACTTGTTTGATGCAAGTGGGTCTATTGAACAAAATATGCACTAGATGGGTTGATTTCCCAAGTTCCAGGGATTGACTACTATGAGACTTTTGCACCAGTCACCAAAATGAATTCCATATGAATTATTCTTGCCATAGTTGCAACACATAGGTGGGATGTTCATCAGATGGATGTGAAGAGTGCCTTTCTTCATGGTGTTCTTCAGGAGGAGATATACATGGAGCAACCATAGGGGTTCGTTTAGGATTCTTCACTTGTGTGTTGTCTTCAGAAGTATCTATATGGCCTCAAACAGGCCCCTCGAGCTTGGTACACCAAGATGGACTCCTTCCTTCTGACAATGGAGTTCACTCGATGCCATTCTAATCCTAATGTCTACATATTGCAACAGGATGATACTCACACCTTCTTCGTTCTCTACATTGATGACTTGTTGATCATAGGGAGTTGCTCATCCACCATTCAGGTAGTGAAAACCACCCTTCGTGATTAGTTTTCTATAACATGTCAACCATTCACTGAAGTAAATTTTTCCTAAGTTTTCACTTTGCAAGTAAATAAACTATGTAGTTCAACCATTGCCATAATTTTTTTTAATATTTAAGGTGAAAAATGAACATAGATGTCATAACAATAATGAACAATAATTCCATTCCAATATAATAACTTCTCAAATTACAATATTCTGAAGAATGTGTAAAAAGTACATACATAGCTCAACCAAGCTTCAAACAATAGATATAGATAATCCAGGAACCTCCTTCAAATATTAGTCTTCTTGTCACCTGCTGAGGAGGAGAAGCATCACTAAGCACTTTTTTGCCAACCACGGACTCATATGTGGTCCCCCACACATCTATCATTCAATAGATGGCCCTACCCTTCGATGAAGAGATTGGTAGAGTAACCATGTAATGACAACCATTTTGAGCTTAGTGTTGTGTCCTACATGACTAGAACTTGTAAACCCATAATCTAGGACTAGCATGCAAATAAATAGATCACAATAAATTGATAGTGGAGCTAAAGGAAATCACACTATGGCCAAAGTGTTCTCACCCAGTACTTCAAGTGAAATTCATCCTACTCACATACACTACTCAAGCTCGATTTGACTTTAGGCCACTATATCCTATGCATAGGTTTATCCTTCAATGGGTAGTCTTTAACCCTAGAGACAACCTTTACCCTTTCCCCACTACTTAATGACATATCAACTCATAAAGCATAAATGCAAGTTACCCTCCCTTCAAGAATAATCAAACCCTAGGTGTAACTCTACAAACTATCTAGTTTAATCAATAACTTAGATATGAATAGCCCATAAGCTATCCTTGCTTAATCATAACTAGTATACTTTTACCTATGACAAATAATCTCCCCTTATTACACAATACATACAAACACTTCACAGAAAAGCATAAAACAACTTCTTTCCTTTTCCAAAGTAAAAGATATGATTTCCTAAATGCAAGTATTCTCAAATAAACATACAAAACAAAACCCTTCATAATAGAAATAAGAGAAGACTAGATCCCCATGCCTATATATGCTTAATCCAATTGACTGATCTATTGTCCAACCTTCCAACAACAACTCAATAGCTTCGCTTAATTCTCCCAAATCAATACTTCACTATAACTTCTCTCTCAAGATGGCAATATGCTCTCTTTAAGTAACTCTCACACTATAAATCTTAGCTCATAGAATAAACAACTCTCAGAAAATATGCAACGTATAAGTTTGCAAAAGAATGTGTTCCAAATAAGAGAGCTTACCTCTCTATTTATACAACAAAATGAGACTTTGCGGACTACAAAAGAGGCATGCAAAGTGATAACTTAATCCATGCAAGTTGACTCACTTCACTTAGCTTAAAAGGTGGCAAACTAAACACAAACTCAGCATAAGAAACTACAGGTCAACCTCTATGGTTAACAACAACAAAAGACTAGTTTAATCTCCACATGATCAATTGATGACAATCAAATTGTTTCCAAAATGGACTTCTACAGGAAATAGAACTTCATAATTTAGTGCCAAGTATGCAGCCAATTCCCTGTTTACTTTGGCGCGGCTTTACTCTTTGAAACAATCTTCATTCTACATGCAACACTCATTCTATGTCGACTTAGTCACAACTTTATTAAGCAACACAATAGAAATGAGCTGCTTTTCAAAGATGGTGCATTTATTTGGTGTTTTGAACAATTCATATCTTGTTGTACGTGTTTCCTATTCTTATGCATTTCACTTTATTTTTCAGTTGGTATTGATTTCATCGCTTTATATATAAAAATTCATGTTGATTAATTTGTTGTTTAATGATTCCAAAATGCATTTCCATAGTATCAACTATGGTTCACTATCCATATCGACCATATTGCTACTCAATATGTAGCATGTACTTCAGCCTTTATTCAATGCCAACATATGTTATCTTCGGCCTTTAAATGCTTTGCATACATTATATACAAATCACCCCATGTTTAAGTATATAAATTGGCCTATGTTTAAATATATAAATCAGCCTATAAGCATTACATATGATAATTGATCTCCAAGAATATATATTTGTATATATAAATATATATTCATATATGTACATATATGTATCTTTTAATAATATTGCATATATATATATATATATATATATATATCAAGTCAATAAAGTATGTATACATTCGATATACAAATGAATACAAACAAGTTAACATTCATATAGTAATAATAATTATATCCATTGTGTGCATATATATTCTCCTTTATGTACATGTATACATATGTGTACATATATTGATACATTTGTATGGGCATGTTTGTTTGCCAAACATGCGTGTGTATTGATACTTGTATTTATATGGATATACACACACACACACACATTCGATTGCACAACAAGTACATACATAATTACTATTGCATTGTTAGCAAAAAAATGTGTGATGTATTTATACATATACACATTCATGTCGTACTGTCCATTCGATAGCTCCATACTCACAAGCAACTCGTTCATAAGTGTGCATAGGTATGTCTACCTATATACTCTCATGTACATGTTCCTTCATGCATATGGACTATTGTCAACATGCATATGTATACATATACATACATTCCACATGTGTTCAACGCATCAATACAAGCATAGTAATATAAGGAAGAACTCATAGGCTCTAAATAGATAAACATCATCCAAGCATGCATTCAATAGTAATCAAGACCCTTGCTAATGCAGACACATCATACTAAGGATGACTTACTAAATACCAACATATTAACTTGACTCAACCATTCTACTGTGAGTGTGTGTGTAAGCTCAGTTAGGATACATTACTGGTTACTTGACCGAGATCTTCTCCTGAGTGATACTTCCCCTCACACCTAGAGGATTGAACATATACCTGCATCCAACTAACACATTCCCATAGTAATCAATTGTTCAATAAATTATAAGCTACACAATATTTCACTGTAGTTATAACATCCAATTCAATAACTATCCATTTCATATATATGCATCCATTATATAACATTAAATGAGATAAAATTCATTCATAATTTATTGATAACAATGTGCAAGCACAATTTATTCCCATTTAGAATTCAAATTACATTCTCATTTACCCTACATAGTAATAGTAAATAGTAAATACACAATTGGGGTGTAAATTTTTTGATATCATACTTGGGCTTGTTGTACTACTTCTTGGGGATTAAGATTACTCAGTCTTCCTCAAGTATCACTCTTGCACAGTCTAAGTACACACTTGACATGCTCTAGAGGTTTCACATGGCTAGTTGTAAGCCTGCATCAACTCCATTTTTGTTAGGGTTCAAACTTGAGGCTAAGTGTTCTTCACCCTTGGTTGATAGCACTTTGTATCAACAACTTGTTGGAAGTCCCATCTATTTGACTCATACAAGGCCTGAAATTTCATGTGTAGTAGGCATGGTCTCTCGATTCATATAGGAGCCACATGAGTTGCACTGGAAAGCAGCTAAACATATTCTTCACTACATCAAGGGTACTCACAATTATGGGATTCATTATGCAATGGGTGTGGATTTTGACTTGGCGGGACACACAAATTTAGATTGGGAAAGTGATTCTTAGGATCACAATTCTACTTCAATATATAGCTTCTCTCTTGGTTCTGGTACAATTTGTTGATCGAGCAAGAAGCAGTCTTCTATTGCTCTTTCATCTACAAAGGCTAAGTATCGAGGAGTAGTTATTGTTGCTACTAAGGCCATTTGGCTTCAAAACATTCTCACTAAGTTTGGAATTCCCTTCCAAAAGACCAAAATCATCCATTGTGAGAAATAAAATGTAATTCATATATCTCACAATCCAATGCATCATCAATGAACCAAGCACATCGAGATCCACATGCACTACATTTGGGAGTTGATTCATAGTGAGATAATTGATCTCAAGTATTTTCTGGCATGAGATCAAAACTACATACATCTTCATCAAACCCTTCACTAAGGCAAGTTCCTTCATTTGTGAGCTTTTCTTGGGGTGCGGTTGGTGTCATCCATGGGGGGGCTACTTAGTCCTTCTTTTCTTCTTTTCATCTCTCTTTTGGGGAGGAGTTTTGTCCCATTGGGTTTTCTCCTTTTCTCCGGTTGTGAGAGATTTCTTAGCATTGCATTTGTACATGGGTACCTAACATGGCCTCATTTGCCAAGACCCATCATATTTTACATATTCCTAAGTTGTGCTTAAGGGGGGTTGTTGGTGTAGGTTTTTATTTTCCTAGTGGGTTAATTTATTTTCCCTTAGCCCTAGGTTTTTCCTACACTTAATTAAGCTTGCTTAGGATAATAAAGTGAGTTTATTCTTTAATAACTAGGAGACAAGTAATGAGGTGTCCCCTTCCTAAAAGGGTGGAACCGCTTTCCACTTTGGGTGGCATCCTCCACTTTTGGTGGTCCATCTCCACTTTTTGTGGTTTATTCCTATTGGTTGGATTCTTTTTAGCTTGGAGGCTCTTAATGTATTCTGTCATATTAACATTGCATAATCTCTCTGAGTTGTGGTGTGCATTCTATATGATTTTCCAGTTTATGTAACTTTGATTTTCTCTTATAAAGTTCTTGGGTTATTCAATCTATTTCAGATTTCTAACAATAGTTAAAAAATTTCAAATCAACCTTTTGAACACAATGGTGAGTTCATTTTCATGCCAAAGTGCACCAAAAAAAATTCCAACTCCAAAATTTGCAAAGAAATAATGAAGATTCTAGATTTGTTCCTGTAACCTTAGCTGAGAAAAAAAAACCTCAAAAATCAAGAAGGGGTTCACTAAGTCCAAGCTCTAATGCCATGTTAAAATTGTGAATAAACACAAGACATATCAAATAACTAACAAAAACACCTTCAAAGTAAGAGAGTTGCAAATAATAATCTACTATATCCTCAACAAGAAAAACTTACATAATGAACCTCGAGAGTCTTCAAGAATCTTCAATGAGGGGGAGTGCCTTATAAGAGCAACCCTAAATGATAAATGGATTGGATCATGACAAGTTTCAACATCATATGTGATGAAACATAACGATCTAATAAAATCTCACTCTAGTTAACAAAAAAAGCACTCCTAATTTTAGCTTAATTGCACGAGAAGAAATTAGCCTAATAATTAATTAAATATTAATTAATTAAATTAGATAATACATGATTACTCTGACACATTCATCCCTTTTACATGGTATTAAGCATGAGATACTCCCAAACCCTAACCCTCAACAATAGTACGAGTTCCAAGAGAACCTTGATTTCCCAAATTTCCCTTGTCCTCTTGTCCACTTGTTAAAATAATCACTAAGCTAAATTTTGGATAAGTATTGAAGGCTTGATTTAACACGGAGTTAAATAGTTCACAAAATATGTGAAACTTCAACAAAGGAAAGTGCCAAAGTTCAAAATGTCTTAAAATTTGTAAGTTTTCAAACTTTATGAAGATTTTAAAAGGCTTGAGATTTTACAAGTGTGTCAATGTGAACAAAGAAGGATGAATAAATTAAAGAAACAAGGAAGAAAAGTGATGAAATTCTTCATGTCACAAGGATCGTGAGATTGCAAACTTTGCAAAAAAATGACATGGATTTAAAGTCATCAAAGCTATGAAAAAAAAAATAGAGAGATGTGAAGAAAGGTGTTGGGGATTTCATTAGTTCTTAAATCCTTTAAATCCCTAATAGGTTCCCAGAGTCCCTTTTTCCCTACCATGTTCTCTCTTAGTGTCTACTCTTTATTCTTCCATATTGACCTCAAGCTTGAAAATGAAGCTTGGAATTTGGCACTAAATTCCTTAATGCCAAGTCCTTCTTGCACCCTGCCCTACATGTCTCCTTGTCCCAATTCTAGTCTTGCCCCTAGAGCCCAATATCCATGTCCTATTGGACCTTATACTTTTAGAGGGACCTTTTATCCTCAAAAACATTCCCCATTCCTTGATCCACAGTTCCTCTTAAGATTCAATCCTCACATTCTTAACTTGCTTTCTCTCTTATTCACTCCAATGCATGCTCTTAAGTTCCTCTTAGACTCAAACTCTTGTCAGGCACTAGCATGTTCAAATTTCACAATAAGGTCTATCATACTCTAAAAGCCCTTAGTATGTGCTTTCGTTTACTTCTATGATCCACCTGTCATTCAATTAATTCGAGATTTGATAATGTAACCACTAGAATGGATTTTCCTACCTAAAAATAGTTGTTCAATCCAAAGGCTTAATTTCTTGCACTATCAATAGTGAAGAACGATAAATTGGCCCGTGCCTTCATTAATGTAATGATTGAGTTTTCAAGTCTCAAAGCCATCTCTTGGCTACCAATGTTAGAGTAATCATGCATTAGCTAATAATTAATTAATTTTTAATTAATTAAATTAGTCTAATTTATTCTCATGCACTTAAGCTAAACTTAAGAGTGATTTACTATGTTAACTAGAGAGCTATTATTAGATCATCTTGTCTCATTGCATGAGATGTTGACACTTGTCATGATCTAATCCCTTTCTCATTTAGGGTTGCTCCTATATAGCATTCAACCCTCATTGTATTATCATGCCTTATAAGACTTCCACTCTTGAGATTTTCTCTTCTCTTGAACTCTTGTATTATGTAGCTTTTTCTTGTTGAGGAGTATTGCATATTATTGTTTGTAGCTCTCTTGCGTGGAAGGTGTCTTTGTTCATTGCTTGATATTGTGGCTTGTGTTTTCACAATTCTAACATGGTATCAGAGTGTGGATTCAGCTAACACTTTCTCGATTTACGAGGTTTTTCTTCAACAAGGGTTACAAGCTTCAGATATAGATTCTCCAATTTTTTTTTGTAATTTTTGGAGGTGGGAAACTTTTAGGTGTATTTTGGTGCGAAAAGGACCTCACCGTTGGATTCAAGAGGCTGTTTCAATGAATTTTGACTATAAATTTTCCTTATTTCACTATCAAGAACTTTTGAGGCAATTTTTTCTTGCACAAGGGCCCGTACAACCCAATACACGAGTTTCAAGGAAAAAAAGCAAAAAAAATATTAGGTTGAAGTTTTTTTAATTTGCATTTTTTTGAAATTTAAAAAAATTATTAAAAATTGCTGTAGTTTTAAAAATATTAAAAGGGCGGGTTTTGAAAAAAGGGCAGTGGATTTATTTGGGGGTTCCCACAAGGTACCTTCCCTTGCAGACTCCTACCTTTGTGGGCTAAATGGTTGATTGTGGCCCTTGATGCCCAATCGATGAGGGTTCAAACCTGTTGATGACCCTTTTCTTTGCTGGCCGATGGCACCTTCTAGCCATTCGTCAGTGACTTTAAAAACTCCTGACGACTACATTTTTTTGGCAGCAAACTTAATTTTTTCCAGTCACTATGCTTTTTACTCAATGCCACTTTGTATTTCTTGTCCATAGACCTAGTTTTTTGGTGAAAGGAATGTTTTTCAAAGAATATTATGTCAATCTACATTTTTTGGTAGTTAGATTTTTTCTTGGGGGTAGTATTTTTTTCGGTCGAGACAAGGAATATTTTGTTGATGTCAACATGACGACCAATTGATAGGGGCTCCCATGTCCCCTCTTTGGCTCAAAAGAAGCTATTTTTCTTTTGGCCATAACTTTGGTGTACAATATCATTTTTTGGCGAACAAGATATTGTCAGAAAGTTGATTTTGTCAACTTTCTAGTGGTGTGGGTCTCATCTCCATTTTTGCTACTGGCACATTCTACAATGTGTTGAAGTCAAAGGTGTTGTTTTTAGTCCCGAGCTCATAAATTTTGACTTTTTTCTCCATTTTTTGCAATTCCAGAGATGTTGGGACAATCTTTCAAAGCTCTTCACAACCATCCATGCCATTTTTGTAGATTTCTCTTTATGTACATTTTATTCATTTTTTTGTGCTTTCACATTTTGGTGAATTACTTAGACATCTTAGCTCCTGAAAACTTTTTGTTTGTGTGTGATGACTTGTTTTTGGTTTTTATATATGTATTTCTAGTATTATGTCCTATTTGGGCATTGTAGACATCTTTTTCATGCACATTCTCTTTTGTAGACGCACCGAGATAAAGTGCCATTCTAGTGTACACTTTTTTGGGGATTTTGCACATCTTATTGTGCATTTGGTACTCACACACTGATATAAAGTGCCATAGGAGGTTGATTTTTTCCTTTGGTTTGTCATCACACATTTGTCAAGTGAGTGTCCCTTCCATGACAACAATGAATCCTGGTGATTCTTGCCTCGTGCGTGTGTGTCTTAGTTTGCACACCTTTTTATTTGCAGGTTGTTTCTCCTACATGCACTTATTGGTTTCACACAGTTTCAGTGTATCTGTCATGACTCTCCCTTGTCAACATTGTGGGGGGTTCCTACTATTGGTGCTAATGCTTCCTTAGTTTTGATTTTTGGAGTGATCTATGTACTAGTTCTTGTTCCTATGTACTAGTCAGATGCAACATGTACATCAACAACTAGTTACCCATACATTTCAATGAGATGGAGCATTTACCATATGGACACTCTCGCATTCCTATTTCTAGAGGTTATTTATTTTATCACTATATTAGTCATCATTCGACAATATTCTACAACTTCTTCGTGCTTCAGTTATGCTCTACATGTTCCCTTTTTTGGGAAATTATTTTGGTTGAAGGCTTCTCAATCCTTCACCTTGATTTGGAGACTTTTTTCAGTCCTTCATTCGCCTTTCTCTCTTTCAAAGAGGAGTTTTTCCCATGTGGTTTTCTCCTTTTCTCTAGTTGTGAGAGACTAGATTGTTTGTGCATGGGTACCTCACCGAGCCTTGCTTGTTAGGACTCATCATACATTCTCTTTTTAGGGTTTTTTATCTACTCCCTAAGTTCATCTTAAGGGGGTGTTATAGCAATCATGCATTAGCTAATAATTAATTAATCTTTTAATTAATTACTAGTCCAATTTATTCTCATGCGCTTAAGCTAAACTTAGCAGTGATTTACTATGTTAACTAGAGAGCTATTATTAGATCATTCTATCTCATTGCATGAGATGTTGACACTTGTCATGATCTAATCCCTTTCTCATTTAGGGTTGCTCCTATATAATGCTCAACCCTCATTGTATTATCATGCCTTCTAATACTTCTGCTCTTGAGCTTTCATCTCTTGAACTCTTGAATTTTGTAGCTTTTTCTTGTTGAGGAATATTACATATTATTGTTTGCAAATCTCTTGTGTGGAAGGTGTCTTTGTTCATTGTTTGATCTCATGGCTCGTGTTTTGACAATTCTAATAACCAATCTAGTAGATTTCATGGTATTTTTCTTGTCCTACATGTTGAAGCCCTTGGTTGTTACAAATACAAGAGGAAAAATGCATTTTTCTTTACTAGAAAGTTAAAATGACTGTAATAGAATCATAATTTCTCTATATGGGATTCATATGTCTAGCTCTAGATAATTTTTCTAGCATTTTATCTTGTTACCTATGATTGACATGTGTTACACATCTTGGGAGATTATTTTTGTGGTCACTTCTATATATGAGATGATTTTTCATTTGTAAAAGGTTGGGTTCACAAGGAAAAGGGTCCTATGTATTGTAAACTAGTCTTATTTTTGTAGAAGTACAACTAATTCAATATTGTCCGTATAGTTTGTAATGATACAAAATTTTGGTTGATTATATGAATTATGGCACTATTTGCATTGTTGTCTCCTTTGCTATATTGTTTATTCTTGAAGAGAAGTACACATTAAAGGAGGGTATAAAATCCTTGCCTGTACATTTGCTACAAGATTTCTTGTTCTATTTAGTACATCTTTAAGGAGGGTAGGAAATCTTTATAGAAAGCAAGTGGATCACAATAGTAAAAAAGTGATTATTAAGTAGAGCTATGTATTCAAATTGCATTTATAAGTTCATGTTATTATAAGGTACAATAATAGTCACTATGAGGTAGTGCTTTATTTTCTTAACCACTATAAGAATTGATATTAAGAAAATTTAGTAGAAATATTTTACAACTCTATTTTCCTTAAATATACACCTAATAGTCTGAGAAATTACTCCTAAACCACTCACTCCAATAATAAGAAATTCTTAACCATGAGTTCACTAAACTATGACCCCCAACATTTTTTTGTCCTAACTCACTCCAACAACAAATACTTTCCCAATGTGACACCCATATTAAATTATATCTTAATGTTTCATAGAACATACAAATTTCCCCAAGAATGCCTAAGCCATGAGGTATTCACATCTCTATCTATGCACCATAATTAAATTCTTTTTTTGCATCATTGCAATTATGCAAGGTGTACATAACACCTTTCCAAACATAAACAAGGTGGCTATACCACATTCTATCTCCTTTTAACGAATTAAATAATAAAATATCATTATCTCAAGTGAAATAAAATTGACAATTAATCCCATTCATAGTGGATTTGTTAACATTTATTCACTTAAATGAAGATATTCAACTTCAACAATATGGAAAGTAATAAAACAAGATACATGCACAAATCTAGAAAATGCATTTGTTTAGAGAAAATCTTTGTATTCCAATATGCCATTTAAAGGAGTCTATATGTATTACAATGACCAATCTAGTTCAAACAAGCTCTATTGTTGTTTATCAAATATCTAAAACACCTATACCAAAAAATCCCTTGGTCACACATTTTTTTATATGGTCATATTTTTTATTTATGTTGTTGCTAAGATTTGGATGCTTTTAAATTATTTATTTTCCACCTAAGATGGTTACAAGACTTCAAAAAACCTATAAAAGACTCAAAAACTATTTAAATGAACTAAAAAACATACCAAAAGCACTTCATCAACAAAATTGGCGACTTTTTAGCAAACTATATGAATTTGTTAGTGATTTTTGAAGAATTTGTTAGACACTATGGCAAAATTATTAGCAACCTTCATAAATAATCTTAGACATAGATAATTAGAGAATATCCATAGTGATGAAGACAACAAGATCAAGAATGCATGTAATAGGAGCAACAAGCAAGGACAAATAATAAGAAACCACCATAGGGAAATAAGGGGTACCCTAACACCATATTAAGTACCACAACATTAGGGACGTAGGAAAAAGTAGTAGAATAGTTCACCAAATGGTACCACAAATGAGAGATAATGTATTTATAGAGGTTGCATTAGGTCGAGGCATAAAATGTAACCTATGGAAGACACTTGGGAAATAATATAACAATACAACAAATATGAATAATAGACTTAGTCACGAAATTGAGCGTGCAAGCTAATATGTTCCATAAATATCATCAAGGAAGATATCAAACATATAGAATGGTGGCTTAAATTTGAAGAAGAAAAGGAGTTGGTTGAAAAATATCATCATATGGGTGATGCATAGAAAGATTCTTACAATTTCATTAAGCAAAGAAATATAGCCGATGATGGCCTAGAGGAGTGGATGTGTATGATAGAATGGTGGCTAAAATTGAATAGATTTTTGTGGAGCATTTTATTCATCATAATATTGAATCTTCAATAGTGAGCATCTTAACCTTAACTAGATAAATATCAAAGAATTTTTCTTTGAGAATGCGATTAAAAAGTTGGGAAAAAACATGACTAAGTTTATTGTTATATTGCGTTCATTGACCTCTAATTATGACGATACTTTAGATATTTGATCTCCTAGTTGTTTTTGACTATATATTTTCGTTTTTGTTCTTTTTAATAGTGGTTTTGAGGGAATTACCTTCATTCCATCTAAAATCTTATGGAGTTGGAATACCTCTAGGGTAACTCTACTTAATTGTTAGATTCAAAAGTGCCTTCTTCTCTCTTAGCTTTAATATTTCTCAATATACAATATGTAGTATGGGGATGTGTGCCACTAGTTTTCTCCTCTAATTAATTTTCTCTTTTACGTTTTACATGTTCACTAATATGTATCTTTTGATCTTTATTGATAATAGGTAACATTGCACATTACAATGACACTTGTTGTATTGTTTCCTATATGATGCTTTTGGTTTTTTTTTTGAATTGGTTATGTTTCTTGAGTTTTTCCATGGGAATTATAAAAGAAATGACTACATGGAACACAAAGGAGGGATGGTATATGCATTATTCAAAGTACTAGTTTGTGCAACCTTAGTATCACTAATTTGTAGGGTCTCTAATCCATGTGGTTTATTAATGAACAAGTTGTGAATCTTATTGACCAAATATGTAGGACTTCAACATTAACTAATGCAAAATATTATTACCCAAAATATTATTAAGCCAATTTTTTCTCATGCAAAATATTATTAAGCCAAATGTTTCTCATGGGCATAATATGATCCATTTTCATACTCAACAATAGGAGTAATAACAATGCTTTTGATAACACCACTAGGAACATCATTCTCAATAAATTGAAATATTTGAAGATTCAAGCATGCACTTCTTTGTAAAGGGATGTGAGAAAGTGGACAAGACTTTGACATGAAATTCATTCACAAAACTCTAAGGATAAAATGGATTAATAGAAATGACTTGAGGGTTGATAAAAAAAAAAATTAGCTAATAATCATACTTGAAATGTAAACCCAAAGACTAGAACAATAGTGGGTAGGGTGGAAGAAAGATAAGATCAAGCAATGACAAGAAAAACCTTAAAATAAGTAGAGTAATACATGAACACACAAGAGCACAATGACATGCTAAAAAAACCTAATATAAAAGATAATTAATCATAAAGATTAAATCTAAAATCTCCAATGAAGCATAAGAAACCCCAAGGAAAAACCCTAGCTTTTGTAAGAATGTTAGGTTCACCAAATAATATAAGTTTTATCACACCCTAATACTTTTATTTAGGCTAATTAATTAAATGCAACCACATAATCATAAATTAACTTAGATAATAATAAATTGGACTTGATAATAAAATTCAAATAAATGTGATAACTAAATAAGAGGATAGAGGGGTTTAACTCTAGGATTGAGAATGCATAAATGAAGCTTATGAAGTTTTAGAATGATTTGCCATCATTATGAAATGACCTCTTTGTTTGATAAGTGTCTTATAGTCTAAATTGGCACAAAAACCTTGCAAATTGATTTTAGTGTTATGTGTTCAAGTTTGACAATTGTTAACATGATTTGAGTTGTGTGGGAATAGTTTGACATAAAGAATTCCTAGAGATTTGCATGCCTTCACCTCTTAGATATTCAAATCTATTAAGTTGGTGTCTAGAGATATTAGTGAAGAGTTTTCCAACTCAATAGATGAACATGTTCTCTTAAATCAAATTCCTTGCTACACTAAATTAATGGCAATGAGAAAGATCAAAGATACCATTCATAGAAATGCAAACAACTTATACGACAATGCTATAGAACTTCGATTCCTTTATTGTCTTTAGAATTAAAGTGTGTAATAGTAATTCAGCTTGTGATTACTCCTTATTCTTCTTATCTCCTTGTAAAATTAAGTGCACGATAAATGTCTTTAAATATCACGACATAATAACATATCACATGAAATGTATGGTAGATCAATTAAGGGGGTGGAAAATTTGAATTTAAATTTTGAAATCATTCTAATGTTCCTCATACATAAACAATTTATATGAATAAAATAATAATTTCAAAATAAAAAATAAATATAAATCAAATAGTATAAAAATAGACAAAAATTAGATCATAAACCAAATTTAATGCAAAAATATATTTATTAAAAATATACAAGCATGAGTTTTGCACATCTACGAATTACAAGCACGAGTATTGCTAATTTAGCTTAAATTAAATGAAAATATTTTTCCTCTAAAATTATTCTCTTTCGCTCCTTCGCTGACTCAAATTAACCTAAACCAAAGGCCGCAATACGAAAGGATCCATATCAACGGCCTATGATAAGAGGATGGGCGCAATCGACGGTCGGGATTGCATTCCTGTCTCTATAAATATAAGTGTCGAACAGTCGATTGATTTCTCTGGCGTTGGAGAGGTGCTGTGCGCAGCCGCTTTACACGATTTTATTCGAGTTGCGATCAGATTATTTGCTTAACACTCTTGCCGACTATCAAAATGGTATTTATTTCTTCAAGTCATCTTACAAGTTTTTTAAACGCTTTCATTTTTTTCTGCATTTCGGCTGTATGTTGAGGATTTGAAGGGTTTAGGGTTTTCAGATAAAAGCTCAGCGTTGACGTAATGAGCTTGATGTTCATTGTCATTGCGCTTGATTACATTAGTAATATTTGTACATTATATGCACGCAAAGTAAATATTAAAATTTGTTAGAATCAAATGGAAGGTTGCTCAATAATGAGTTCTATAAGCTTAATTTTTGTAGGGCTATTTTCAGCGACTTATAAATCACAGTGACGTAAAATAAGATGATAAAGACAAGCATAAATTTTCGTATAGATAAATGAATGGATTTATTTTATTGATAGTTTATGACGCCCTAGATGTCTTGGGGAGCACAAAGACATCTATTATTAACTTTTACAGATTCAAATTAGGCGACGAACCATTTTCCTTCTACAGGCTGGCCCTGTAATTGCTAATTTTGATTAGAAACTCCCTGCCTTTGACGGTCTTTCTGGGTTGCCATGAGAGACGTAGTAGTTAACTGCCAAGTGTGCCACTATTTCTAATTGAATGAACGGATGGGGCAATATTAGTATTATTAACGATAGAGGTACCATAGAAGTTTATTGAGCACGAATACATGGCTAAGCTCCAACAAAATCATTTTTATTAATTTTAACAGATCAAATTTTGTTATACCACAGATTCTTTTTAGAAAGTGGGTCTTCTTTTGTTAGAGAATCACTTGAATTTGGACGCCATGCCTTTTCAAGGAGGTCAGGCATTTTATCTGTCCTCAAGTTTTAGATGTATATTGCCCAAATTTGTTGGTGGAGTGGCTTTCTGGCTTGAGTAGTCCAGGATGGAGTGCCATTCTGGATCAAGTAGTCGTGACATTCTGTCTCGAGCAGGCCGCCGTGAAGTGCCATTCGGTCTCTAGTAATCCATCGTGAAGTGCCAGTCTGTCTTTGTAAAACAAATATATATTTTTCCTGGAAATCACCCCATTTATTTCCAAAGAAAAATACAATTCATTGAAAAAGATACTAGTTCCTTGAATTGTGAAATCCAAATTAAACGATAATATTTAAATGGGATATGCTAATTATGTTGCAAACTATTTGAAATTTAGTAGCCAGGTCTTTTGTATAAAGCTGAATTCAGAAAATGGACAAAATTCAATTTCCTGCATTCTGCTTTTTGTAAATCTTTGACAGCTTGTTTTTTTGTCAATTTTCTGCTAAGTTACTGGTTCGGGTTCGGGGACGGGTGTGGGTACGAGAACCCGGTACGTGGGTATGTGAAATTTTTTTTTAGGGGTTTGGGTACGTATGGGTATGTGTGTGTATATATATACAAAAAAAAAGAAGAGAAATATACAGAATTGTAAAACTAAATCATTTCATAGTATGATACTTGATCATTGATCAATGCCAAATGCCAAAGATAAATATTAACGATCATTGATCATTGATCGAGCAAGATTCATCATACATTTACCCTGGCAAACACATTCCCAGGTCTGAGATATTTATAAACTCATTGTATTACTTGTAACTGCTGTTCATTCTATTATCTGGTGTTATAAATCAATGTATTTGCTGCTACAAATAGACTGTGAGAAGTTGTAAAAGATTATAACCTTGTCTCAGATTGAGTACAGACTTTCTTCTATCTGCTGTTAATTTTCTGAGGATTAACTTCATACATCAGTTCTAAATAGAACACAGGAAGTTCTTGCAATAAGTCTGAATATGCTTAGTAAACTATGAAATGATCAATGCTGTTTTAGGGTTAGGAGGAAAAAAAAATTTAAAAAAAGAGTTTTTTAATCAATTTTGGGCCCTTTTTTTTTAACTTGGCCCATGGGTTCGCCTGGGTTCGTGCTGGGTACGCATAGGGTGCGCGCCCAGCACTGTGGGTTCGCCAGGGTTCGCGCACCCGCGAACCCACAGTGCTGGGCACGCACCCTGTGCGTACCCAACATGTACCCGCAGACGAACCCAAACCGGGTGTGTATGCGAACTGGGTTCGAGGCCTGAGGGTACGAATCCGGTAGCTTAGATTTTCTGTCTACACCACCCAAATTTTTCAATGTCATCTGATCTCTCCTATATTGTTTATATAATTCCATTTACCATTCTTTAATCTTTGTTTGTTGAGTTTCAGAATGTAGTCATCTCAAAGTTCACATGTGACACCATAGTTTAAGGTGAAGGGGACTCATTAAGCCATGGCCTAGTCGGCATATCAATTTGGTGTACAAGATCCTCTAGCAAGAAATTGTGTTCTCTTTAATGTAATATTTGTAGATGTCATTTCTGGTAATTTACTGTATGCAACTTGACTTATTCATTTAATGATCTATTTTTTATGAATTGTCATTCTTTATACAACCAATATCTATATATCAACAAATTTTATGATATCTACCTTTTGGGGTTTCAATCTTCACACACATATTGGAGCAGTTTGATTTTCACTAAGATAAGATACCTAATCATTTGCAAGCAGATTGTTTGGATTGGTAGCACAACACTTACATGGCAATGGCATGATGCTGTTGAAGTGTAAGTGATTTTAGTTTTATTTTTAGTATTAAGATATGATGTGATTTGTAAACTTTTAGTAACAATTATTTGTTCTTACCTATATTGACTTGCCCATCTTGCTATTGTATTCTTTCCTATGTAGATCCCTATAAATGATTGCTGATTTCATATATCTTTTCTATTTTGAACATGTTTCTAAGATTTTTTGGTGCCCAAATATGGCTTTTGTGATCTACTCTTTTATGACTTCGGTTACTTTGCTTACGGTGTCTGTAAGGAGGATGATTTAGGTTCCTTTCCAATATTGTCCTCCTTTGTTAGTTGTTTTTGATGGATGCAAAACTTACTTCTGTACTCTTGATAAAGATGTGAAAGCTTGTTAGTATATTTTGATCCTTTTGATTATCATCTTCCATTGTGACTTGTCTTTGTTGGTTGACATATTGCTGTAGTGCTCTCTATAAAGATGTGGAAGTTTGTAAAGGTATTTTGATCACACTTCCTTGAAAATTTAAGTTTTTTGTCTTTGAACTTGGCGTCATCTTTTTTTATTTAAGTATTGTTTCTTATATTAGGTCTTCAAGAAGTCTTAGTTCCTTTGTCTTGAATTTTGTAAACTCTAATATGTTTGCCTTCATTTTCTTCGAGACACTTGTTATTAAACTAGAAATTGCCATTTAATCCCATTTTTAATACAAATAAGTGAAAGTCATGATTAATAATCTTTCATGGAAATGCCCTATAAAAAGTTAAAGACTTATTAGAAAGACAAGGAACTATAATATTTGATGTTTTTATTTTCCAATCAAGTATATATTGTTTAGAAGTTTGGGCACAAGAATGTGGATTTGTGTATGTTGGTATGATGGTTTTTTTTTTTCAGTTTGGGTGTATGTATAAATAGGATTTAAAACATTTTTTTTTGTAGTTTGGGTACATTTGGGGTATGTTTGTACAAAAAGCATATAAAAATTATATATATATATATATATGCAGATCTTCCATCTAAATAAACAAGTATATATATATATATATACTTGTTTATTTAGATAGAAGATCTAGGGTTCTCTCATTGGTCCCCAACCCAATATCTAAAAAAGAGATACAAATATAGCCAACCAAATTCCTGCAAGTAGAAACCTAGAGAAGTGTGTAGGTAGAGACCACAATAACAACCAAACCAAAAACTTATAGATAAAATTACCAAAAACCTAGCTACATGGCTGCACAATTAATATAAAGATGCAGGTAGCAGCTCAAAGACTTGATTGATAATGAAGGATTGTGTGAATTCATGAATCATCATGAGGAACTCTCACTCCTTTGCATGCATGGGCCTTAGAAAAGTGGGTGCTTCCTTTTCTCAATAAGCTAGCTTGAAATACATTTGATCAAATCTGGTTGACAATGTAAACTTGGGTGGAGAGAGGTTTGTCATTGTGATTGTGTAAGTGATTAAACAATTAGTTTCCTACTCATTTATTTGCTTCCAAATTAATTCCTCTTGTTTAACGGACCCCAACAAAGAAATCTAGTTGAGCGATGCTTGACTCTTTGGTGTTATGCCATAAGTGATGAATTTGGATAGGGGTTGAGTAATCGATGGATCGCTAGATGATAGGTTGCTAGGTATGAGAGTAACCCAAGGCATTAAATATTTGTATGAATTAGTTGAATTCGATACTACTAATAGCATGGCACAAGTACTTTACCTTGTGCTTGAATCTTGTGTATAGATAGGCTAGCGGGAGAGTGGCCAAAGAAAGGGATCTTGTTCAAATCTTGGCTTAAGGTAGATGGCTTTGAGTGAGCATGCATTGTAACAATCGGTAGATGAACTTCCTTCAACAATAGTAAATGTGCAAGTCATATGTGCTTGGAAATCGAGTAAAAAATGGCTTCTACATATATGGATGGATGGAGTTGAGCATTTCACAGGGAGGGGGGTGAGAGATGGTAGTGGAATAAATATCCAAACTATAACCAAAGTAAACTAAAAATTAACTATGGTTAGGGGTGGGAGGGCATACGTACATAATATGATTGGCCCGTTTCAATGTGAAACTCACAGGGAGACATATATGTGAGCACAATGAACCACTATGATTAGAGCATTGAATTTATCCTCAATCCCATTGCCATCCTCAACCCTCTCTCTATAGTTGTAGAGCCTAGTTTTAATATAAATCCATTTGTTCAGTCATCATCACAAACATGTCACATAATTGAAATCATAGATGGCAGACTTGCCAAAAACTCGTGAGTTTTTTTTCAAAATGAGTTTTTGGTGCAAGTACTCGCCTGGAAAAACTCGTCGAGTTTTTCAAAAAAATTTCGAGTTTTTATAAAAAACTCGGCCTCTTAGCAAAAAGAAACCTGCAAGTAGAATAAAGGCAATTTCAATTCATTTTTTCGGTTTGTGTGGTTTTCAAGGTCTTAATTTTGGCTTTTTCAACATTATTTTTTACCACTCAAAAAATCATGAAAATGAGGTGCACCATGGAGTTTTGTATGGTTTCAGAAGCCTTAAATTGGTGCTGGCAGCGGGGGCGTTGCCCCTCGACCTTGCCTTGTATTGCGATTGCCCCTCGACCCTGTTGGGGGCGTTACCCCCAGACCCCCATGAGGGGCGGTGCCCCACGACTCTGTTAGGGGTGTTGCCCCCAAACCACCATAAGGAGCATTGCCCCTCGACCCTGCTAGGGGCATTGCCATAGACCCCCACAAGGGGCACTACCCCTTGACCCCATTGGGGGCATTGCCCTCAAACTCCCATTGAATTCATTTGACTTTCTAGGTACTCTCTAAGACCAAGTTTCCAAGTTTGCCTACAAGTCTTCATCTTTAATATCGTCTAGTTCTACCTATCCGGACTAGACATGGGAAAGAGGAAGATGTAAATTTGTAAAATATATTAATGTAGTATTTAATTTCATTTTTACAAAAACAATTTGCTATTTTCATTTTGTTTCAGAATATCAACATCAGCGCATTCCACATGAGGATGCCATTTTGTACCCAATTTGCTTTCAAATCAATCAAATACAACTAGACTCAGCTTGTTTCTTTTATGTGCTCATTTATTGACTCATTGGATGCATCTTATCTTTGAATTTTGCAACCAAAAAAAAAAGCGTTTTTAGTGAAGTTTAAGCAATTTTTTAAGTTACCGAGTTTTTGCTAAGGTTTTTCCGAATCGAGTTTTTTCGGGCTTGCCGAGTACTTGCAAACGTTGAGTATTCCAACTATGATTGAAATGATTCAAAAATATAGTCCGATTGGGGGGGGGGTGGTGAGCTTACATTGGCCATTTTATTCATTTCTTAGTGCCCAACCATATAGGGGCCATTGTTTCTATAAGCCAAGTGAATTCGAATAGTAGTTGTCATTTGTCGATTATCTATCACATAGATCATTTCTTTAAATGTTCTAGATTGATGTCTAGTTGGAGCGATGTCAAGTTGACTATCTATGTGTGATGGACGATGATTTTAGATGGGTGGGACCAATCATTAGTCTATCATGTATGTAGGACGGATGTGTATCGATAGGGAGAGATTGAGCTAGTCATAGATCACTTGTAGGGTGTATATTCATAGAAGATGCACAAAGAGTTAGATGTGGAGGGGTGGATCAACCCTTGGGGCAAAGAAGTAGAGAATCCATAGTGTTGTACCCAAACCAAATTTTTTGCTTCATCAAGGCATTTTGCATAAATTAGTCTTAACCTTGCTAAAATGATGTAAAATATAGTTTTGGGCAATATCAAGCATGGAGTTTTTGTCAATATTTTGTTAGTCAAAGTCAGTTTTATTGATCAAAACCTGAAGCAGAGACTTAGAATGGAGTTTTTCACGATGGAGGAACATCTCACGACGACATTTCACGTTGCACACGGTCATTTCAGCGAACGAGACAGAGTTTTGAAAGGTTAAATTATGAAGATTTCTCATAAAAAAGCAGAAAAGTGCAACTATAGCCCAGGGGCGCCTAGCTTTTTGAAGGTCAAGATCTTGCTGAAAGTGTTCAAGCATCCAGTCAATCTCTTCAGAATTGGTCTGGCTATCCGATGAGCTATCCAGCGAAGCATTTCGAGATTTGCAACTTCGGAAAATAGCAACAGAAGTTGAAATCCTCAAAGTTCCAGATAGGAGAAATTTTGTCTTTTTCAGGCAAAAGCGCAACTATAGCCTAAGGGCACCCATCTTAAAGAGGGGGTAGATTCTGGTATTTTAGGTGACTCATGCAGTTAATCTATTCACGACTAGTCTGCTTATCCGGCGACATATCAAATGCAGTCATCCGAGTCTCAGAGTTCCGACAGCAGTCGTCTGAAGATCAACTTATAATAGAGTTTTCACGTTTCTGAGCTTCTTCGTTGCTTTCCAGTGCAAGTACAGCTCAGGGGCACTGGTTTAAAGGACCCTTCAGATGCTAGAATTTGCAGACGAAATCTTCCTAACATCAGTTCTAATCTAGCCCAGCTCCGCGATGCATCATCCAGCGTGTCGATCCGACGTTTCAGGTGATCGTGGCAGAGGTTCTACCAAGCACGTAATTTCACGGGTGAACCAACATACAATTTGCAGTGTATTTCTACAGTCCAGAGGCGCCTAGCCTTTAGGCCTGTCAGATGAGGTGATTCGTGTTCAAAGTCTTCACGGCTTTTGAGTGTAATCATTTTTTCTATCTAACGAGTCTAGTCGTCAGCCTTCGGGATTTGGCAAACGCTCGTACGTGCGAGGTCTTTGGCGAGATGTTGAAGAGTGATGACATCTGGAAAATGACTGTCTGGAGCGGTAATTTTAAATAAAATACGCACTAGAGTTTTTGAGGTCTTAGAAGCAGTTTTCTTGCTTCGTCACCTCCAGAGACTTCTCTTGTGGGCCCTTCTGGCTGTCTGTTAAAACAGATAGTGCTTGAATTGGGTCATCCCAGCTCCAGATATCAGAGGTCAAAGTAGGGTACTTGGATGAAAGCTCTACTTTCGTCAAAATGACACCAGTGCAACTGTGAGCCAGGGGCGCTTTTACTTTTGAGGCCCTTAATGAACTTTTCAAAGGTCATGCATATATCCGTTGGATGCAGAATGTTTCCAGTCATGCAGTGAGCTTTGTTTCTTTCAGCAGGGTTCACCGTTCAATCAGCAGCCGTTTGAAGTGTCAGATGGCAGTTTAGGAAAATGGTTAAGTCTGGAACCCGTAAAAGCAATTTAATCAGAGGCGCCTAATTTTCAGGGGGTTAAATGATGGATTTTGCAATAGTGTCTCTCTCAGACATTTCTTCCTTGTTCAGTAGGCTTTCCGATGAATATCTCAGTTCAGTCTCAACATCACGCAATCACCCGGAAATCGTGTTGAAGTTGGCCAGTCGTGACGCAGTCAGCTATTAAATAGGAAGTTAATAAAAAGTGGTATAACTTGAGCAAATGGACGCCTATGAGCTCAAGAGATGACTTTTCGGAATCGGCGAAGTCTAACGGTGAATCCTAAAGCTTCATTCCGAATTGTCAACTGAAGTTCAAAATATTAAATATATATTTTGCAATTTTAGCATTAAAATGGCGATTTTCTATTTTTGGGCGCCTTTGCTAATTGCATGATAATAAATATTTTATTATTTATTTAAATTCGAACTTCCAGTCAGTGGCAGTTCAACTGAAAGGCAACCAATCAGAGGTCTTCTATTTTCATCAGGGTTTTGAATTCTTGCAGTTACCAATTGGTGCGAATTTCTTCTTATTTAAAGTATGGCGCCTTCATTATTATTCATAGAGCTTTCAAGGAAATTCGATTTCATTAAGAGCAAATTCAATCTTAAGAGAAATTCGTGTTTTTTTTAAAAGCAAATTCATATCTTCAAAGGGAAATCGAATTTTGTTAATTTTCAAAGCAAATTCAAAGCAATTCGTATTTCTTCAAGAAGAGATAGGGGCGCGCATCTTCAAAGCAATTCATAACTTCAAATCAATTCGCAAATTCCTCAATTCTCAAAGGCGTTTTCAATATCAATTCGCAAATTCCTTCAAAGGTTAAAGGCGAATTCTTAAATTCAAGATAAATTCGTATTTCTTCAAAGGAAATTCGAAGTTCTCCAGAACAAAGGCGCAAATTTCAAGAGGAAAATTCGTGGTTTTTCAAACAAAGGCGAATTCTTCAGATCAAAGGCAAAATCTTCATCAATTTCTAGAGGCGATTTTACCTAACTAATCTTTTTGCAGATTAAAGTTTACAATTGTCAGCAATTTGAAGAAATCTAAGGCGATTTTCACAGAAGAAGAAGCATCATAAAAACGTCTTTTTCATCCTTTAATCTTAGATTTCTCACAAAATACAATTTGCATGTTCCTGAAATTGGCGAATTCTATAAGTCTCAATATCTGGATCATTCTCATATAATTACCTCGAGTTAAAATCGTGCGTTTGATTTTTCAAGAATTTTTAACTTCAGAACAATCGTTCTTGAGTTACTAATTTTCTCAAGTGAAAAATCTTTGTACAATCGAGTAGAAGTTGAATTTTCGCAAAACCTGACATTCTGGTTGTCTTAGAATCCCTTTCCTCACAAAACCCATATATTTCAGATTTTTCGTTGAAAATAATTCTTCAAAGGCTATTTTTAACCTCTCTGGCTATTTTAGCTTCCGGAAATCTTGTCGAACATAGTCGAAGTTCACAAAAACAATTTTTTTCTGCACGTAATTCACTCAAATACAGGACCAAAACTGTCCTTACTCATGACTTCCTCAGGTTGGTTTAGAGATCTTCAAAGTATTGTCAGAGGCAGTGCTAGATCCGGTCAAGATCAGAAGTTCAATCATTCAAAATATTGAGCAGTCTAGTTTACTAGAGGCCGCTCCATACCTATCTCCGTTCACTGTTGAATTCGTGATGGCTTGCATTAAGCATTACAATTCTACTACTCGTGAGATAGTGTCAGTTGACGGACGGGTCATTTGCAGTCTCAAGCCTTTGGACATCGAAAGGAGTTTTGGCATTCCTCAACACCAGAATAGCCTAGTTGTTTCTATGGAGCAGTGTGCGCAGGCATTTGATGCTGATGTGGACAAGTGTCAGAAGATGGCGAAAGATGGTTAAAACAAGCAAAGAACGATTGCCAAACAATGTGGGTCGTGGTGAATACAAGGATGAGTATGCGATTCTAATCACACTCTTGAATCGTCTCAGTCAAGCACATGCAAATGTTTTCCACCTTGGATGTATTACATTATTGGTCGCATCATTTATGGGCAGGAGCATTATGATGGGCATCCTTCATCAGCGATATTCTCCACAGGCAAATCACCGGTTTCATTGTTGCTCATGAGTTTCACATGTGTTCATATCTCGTGTACTTGATCGCTTATCAGGGTCAGTTCCAAGGACTAAACACCGTGGGCATTCTCAGTGTTCAGAAAGTCTATCAGTATTATGATCAACTTGAGTTCACCAGAGCTGAACGTCATTTCAAGCGTGTTCACGAGGCTTTTCTGACCTATATAGTGAGGAATTTGGACCGGGAGTTGCACGTTCGTATCTCGGCAGTTGCTAGGGCAGCGATGGATGGATGGGCAGATTGGTTTATTCAGTTCCCAACATACACCTACATCCGAGTGTACGGCTTTACAGGAAATCCAGCTATGCTTCCACGTTATCCTTTGGATAAGACAATCTTTCAAGAGTTCCTGAGACAGATGCATGACGTTCATCGTCTTCTATGCCGTAGGCACAGACCATCTCTTAACTTTCCTTTTCAGTTTGGAATGTATTGGTGCAAGTCGGCAATTGATGCCAAGATTGCAGGGCAAGAACTTGAGAAATATCATCTTAAGTATCTTGTTGAAGCTTGTGCCTATGATCTTTCAGGTCATTATACAACTCGCCTTGCTGGAGGTACATATCACGAGCCTTCTATGGAGGATTATTGGGCAAATTGCGCAGATGACTTCGAGGTTCGCAGATGTAGTTACAACTGCTTCTCTCTCTCACATATTTCTGTTTTCTTGTCAGAAGAAGTGGGAGGTTTATTAGATGATGAGGGAGAGGTTCTTCCTCAGTTTTTCAGAGAGCAGGTTGATACACAACGGTTGCCAGCAGTTGATTGGTACGCCAAGGAATACGCAAAGGTCAAAGAGAGGTCAAGTAGAGTTATCCAGAACAGTATACTTTACCTCGACAGCAAGAAGACAAGGAGGGTGAGTGTTCCCAGAGTAGAGCCGCTAGTAGTAGTGAATCTTTCGCTACCTTTCTCGTCAAAACCTAAACAAAAGAAGAGGAGTAACCCTCCTAAGAAAGTACAAGCGCCAAATAATTCAAAGGGCAAGGCGCTTGCCGCTATTACACATACGGAGCCTGACAGACCACCTATCACAGAATCAGTTCAAAGATCAGTTCAGAGCCCGCCAATACTTGAAGTTCAGCCCCAAGTTTCTACACCAGTTCTAGAGCCGTCACTAGTCCCAATTCACATTGAATTAGATTTAGACTCTCCACCTCGCAGTGAGGCCTCTACACGTTCACTTTCATCACAACCTCTTGTTGCTAGTACAGACCCTTCTAGTAGTAATAGCCGAGATCAATCTTGGATCGAAGCTCAGCTTGGAAGGAAGAGGAGGCAGCCATCCTATGTTCTCAATCATTCTGATTTTGATGAGGTTTATCAGGATGTACCAGACAAGAGGGTCAAGAACATGGTTCACGTGGAGAGGAACACTGATATGGAGATTGTCATTGAAACTGCTGTACCTCCACAAGGGAAGAGCTTGGTTGAGTTGGAATCTCAGGACTTTGAGGTTATCACAGTTAACCTTGGTCGTAGCACACGCTAGACTCAAGTTGATCTACTACAGGTTGCTACAGACAGTGCTAGGGATAGAATACTGAAGGACGGAGAAGATAAGGCAGCCCTCAAGGCTGAAATCAGACAACTTCGTCAGTATATTTCTAGCCTTGTACATAGACCAAAGGCCATTAACACACTCCCGCCGATGCTTGAGCCTCCAGCAGAGCAAAGTCAACTTAATCATTTAGTTGCATATGGCAAGCGTTTGGATGAGTGGGAGGGGGAGTTCGTTGCTAGAGGCCGTGCTATGCTTACAGAGTTATATCAGTTGCGATACAATGCACGAGAGCTCCGTATTCGTCTCCAGGATGAGGAGCGAGATATGGCAATTAATAAACCCCGGGATGAGATTATGATTGCCCACCTGAGTGTGGCATATGATGCAGTCACAGATGCAGAGGATAGGGAAGCTATCTACTCTTGGAAAACACAATTGGTTTTCAGAGCAAAGATAGAAGAGACTTTGGCATCAGAGTTGGCTGAGAGTAGAGAGCACGTCACTAGTGCACTCCGGTTTGTGAGGACTCTAGTATCTCACTTACCGTGCCGGTATCAGATCGAGGGTGGTGCCTACGTTGAGCTTATCGACGTTCAGTCAGAGCTCTAGGCACTCATTCATACCATTTTCAGTGGGGAGACCGTTGGCTGTAAGGTTACTCAACTTACAGTCATGTTAGCATTGTTCGATGAGGCAACGAGGAGTAGGGGCGAACTTCAGTCTCAGATCACAGCTGGTGAGGATATGCTGCATCGACATAGCATTCTTCGACAGAGTCTCATAGCTCCAGATAGTGATACAGTTAACAATCTCATTGAGGGATTGGTTGCTCGAGATCACGACCAGTAGACTTCAGTTCTCACCTCTCAGGATAGACGTTATACACAGGAGTTAACTTGGTGTTACCCTTTCAAGTTAATTGGTTGTTTCACCTCATGCATATCTATTTTGAGATCAGATTTACACACTTGGAGTTTCTTTTAGGGTTTTTCGTTAACTGATGATAGTCTTCCAGTTAACTCGCTTTCAATAAGGACGTGCATGCTCGCACAATAGTCCATTTTTAGATTAGATGTTTCGGTTAACTGATGGCAGCTTTCCAGTTAACTGTATAGTTTACTTCATTAGGGTTTGGCAGCGAATCTTGCATGCATTGCAAGACTGTAGATGACTCAAGGTGATTTTAGGGTTCCCTACACCTTGATGTATATAAATAAGAGCTTTTGCTCATTTGTAAATAACTTTTGCTTTAGAGAGAAATATATGCTGCGCCTACCTTGCCTTCAATATTGCTCTTTTGGTATTTGTTCACGTGTCTTCGCTATTACGATTAATTGTTATGCCACATAGGGTTTCATGCAATTGTAATGCTTTCCATAGTTTAGATAAATCTGTTTGTGCATCTTTACCATTACGATCAATTGTTATGCCACATAGGGTTTCATGCAATTGTAATGATAAATCTGTTTTGTGAACTTTTACCGTTATGATCAAGTGTTATGCCACATAGGGTTTCATAAGATTGTGATGATAAATCTGTTTTGTGAAGTCTTTACTATTATGATCAAGCGTTATGACACATAGGGTTTCAGGAGATTATCATGGTAAATTCTTAAATCTGTTTTGTGCCTAATAAACTTGTTCAAATTGAGATAATAGTTGCGCCACCTTGCCTTCAAGTAGAGAATCTGAGCCCGTTTATCGTCTGATAGTCAAAACCTTGCTCCGTTTCCTCATGCTCTGTTTTCTTGAGGAAACTGGATAGAATTTAAGTTATTAAATTTAGTTGTAGTTAGTAGATCTGCAAAACCAGAAAAACTCAGCTGCAACGTATTAGTTTTCAAGAAAGCCTTGTACCTCTACAGCTGAAACAAAAAGACAGGAATTAGTTTAGTTTATTTCCCTTTGCAAGTATTTTTGTCAAGCACGAGGGAGCTTCCCCTCCTAATTTGAAGAGCACTCATTGCATAGTGTGCATAGCTGTCCGTACCAACTCTTACTCCAGAGGTGCTAGTTGTTATGCCAACAAATAGCTCTAGGGCAACGCTCCTCATTTATAGGGTTTGGATAGGGCAAGATTGGGGTTCTCTTGACGCCCTATCCACCTATCCAAGCTATAGATGTGGGTAGGGGTGGGGGAGAGGTGTTTGATTTTTGTGTATTCTTTGTTTGAGTGAGTGAAGGATGGGCCTCATTTTTTAGAGTAGGGTTGGTCCATTCTTTGTATCTCATGCGCTACACTATGGACATACCATGTAATTGAGGAATGAGATTTGTTTGTTTTGGTAGACATTATATCGAGCCACCCAAGAATGGTCCACAACTCCTCGAGTGAGAAGATTTGTTATTCCTTCTAGTATGTTGATCTCTCTATGTCCTTTGGTCACGAGATTGAAAGGGTCCTAGGGGAGAATAAATAGTGCATGCTTCCTTGCCAATATAGTGCCCCATTGTGGTTGCATGATGAATGGTACGATTCTTCTTTCTTTGACTTTGGAAGAGGGAGAGAGATTGGACGATTTCGAGAAGAAGATTGATTGAAAAAGGCACAAATAATTCTTATTGAATGAGAAAAATACTATAGTTGTGGAGTTTGTGTTCTCCACATCCATACAATGGGATGAATGAATTCATAGCAACACCTCGTGTGTGCACAACCACCCCCCACCCCACTCAAACAAGGCAGTTGGCCTACCGACATTAGCTTTGTCTTGCACTTTGCTTGTGCATTGAGCATTGAGGTCTATAATGATTCAAATAGGGAGAGGCCCCCCTATGCATAGTAGGGTTGCTCTTGTTATTCTCAATAAATAGATAGGCATTGATCACATGAATTTGAGTTGAGGTCCCAACGGTCTAATGGCCATTTGGTTGGCTCCCTCTTTCTTTGATCACTCAATACATTTTCTTTAGTGGCTATCACTCAATTGAAGAGTACTATAGCAATTGATTACATGCCATTAGTGGTGAAATACTCAGATCAATGTCCTCCCCATATCAATATGGGGATTTCATCCACATTGTTGGGCCTTAGGGGCCCATCATTGAAAATATATGATGGTTCAAGTTTTAGATGGTTCCTAGATAAAATATATTCTCTCCTCCTTATAAATTGAAGTGAGAACTATAGAGGATAGGGCATTTGAGAAAGCATAGATCAATGCTTATGGATTGAACCACGCTAGGAAAAAACCTTATTCAATGTCCTTACCCTTGATTTGTCTTGGGTGAGTAGTTAGCCTCACACTAACCTTCACTTAGTTTAGATGAGTGCTAACCTTGATTTATCTCAAATGAGTAGGGTAAGGATGTTATTTCCCTACAACTGTGAAGTGAATGGAAAGAGCTTGTTGTCTCAATTTATCAAAAGGATTTGGATTCAATTTCCTTTACATAGATAAGAGAGGGAAGGAAAGGCACTTGCATCATTGATTGTTATAGTTTTGCACTTGAGGTTCTTTGTATTGTCCCACCCCGGGTGAGAACAAACTCTATTGCGATTTTGCTAGTTTGCTTGATGTTCCATATTACATTGCATGTATATCGCTATAACAATAATATTCAAATGGAACATTTAAGCAATCTGATTACCGATCCTTCACAATTCATTTTCCTTTCATTGACTGAGCATGATACACAGGTTTCAAGACAAGTTTCAGATTTGAACAACCTAGACTGAGCAATAACTAAGAGCAAACATGAAATTGTCTAAACTCAGGATTATACAGCAGTGGTATGGGTTTGCAACATCCATTAACTGGCTATTAATAGCTGATAACAATATGGTATGAAATGTAGGACAGCCTCATATGAAGTAGTTCTGAGCACAATTTATAACTAGAACACCACAACAATGCTCAGAAATAAAGAACAGACCCATGCATGCTCAAGAAGACAATAACTGAGGTCTGATTACAGGTTTTCACACTCAGTTTTCTGTTGCAGCATATAAGGATATAATGTTTCTGATTTCTGATTATGTCTAGAAGCTACAGAAGATCAGAAATAAACTATAGGATGACTGATTCAATGGCATAATACTCTCAATCATAGCACAGCCATTACTAGTGACTTACAAAATCCATTTCAGGTCTGAAACAACTCATAATATGCATACATTCAGAAATACAAATTCAATCAATAATAAGTACCAGTTTAGGGAGAGCTAGCAAGATAAATCTCCTTCAAATGATTCATGATACACAGGAATATTGTTGCAGCAGATAACTGGCGTCAAGATATATGCCCAACCACCCTTGAAATCCCACGAAACTCAAGTGACACAATCAAAACTCCACGCAGTCCCACTGAGTAACATATAACAGCAGATATGTGTATGATTGGTGACCAAATAAGCATGTGATCACATAATTAGTATAATACTGTAGCGGCACTGTAGCACAGGTACTGTAGCGCTACTATTCACGTCACTGTAGTAGTAAGCATAAATTTTGATTTGCAAATGATTAAATCTTAATCTTTTGCAATCTTCAGATCTGCAAACATATAACCTTGAAACCCTTGAATAATCTTTGTATTTCTTCACCAATATGCTCAAATATAACATTTGTATGATGCCCTCTTGTATGACTAATTTACTAGATATTTCACTACTTCAAAAGGATGCAACAATGGAGAGTTAACATTCTCCAATGGCTAACTGATTCAAAAACCCTTGGCTTGCTCTCTCGAACAAAAACTCATCAACACCAATGCTCAATCCAATGAATGTAAAAAGACTCCAAAGTAAAATATACAAGCCTTCTTGAGAAAGTCGAATTTCTCCAAAAAGGCACATTTAATAACATTAAAATGTTATTTTCTTGCATCTTTTAATATTTCGCAAAATACTTTGGAATTGGCGCCCAATATTTAATCAATAATATGGCCCCCTTTTTAATGATGAATTGACCCTCAAGTTATAATGTTAAGTTAGAACATTATAACATTATAATATGGCCTTTTTAATAATTAAATATTATCTTGAGCCATTTAAACTTTAATAACTCCTTAAATATTTAAGATTTCATGAAACCGCCTGAAACGTTGGTCAACTCTGTGAATCTCCATACGACCAAGTGCCTTACTAAAAATAGTAAGGGTCCCTCTCATCCGTCTCCTAACTTACTATAAATAGTAAGTATAGCACTAGAGAATAGTAAGTATAGCATTAAAGCTCATGTGAATGCCAAACGAAGGCCCAAAGTTGATGATCACTGAACACTGGAGATGATGCAAACCTCAAAAGACCCTCTAACCATCCTTATTAGCCTACGAGGGTCAAAATTATAGGCTAAACCATCCGCAAACATGAGCATGCTAAAAAGGGGACATTACATTCTTCGTTTCCCTCCCTACTAGGGCATACGTGGGTTAGATAGTGTGAACGCCAAACGAAGGCCCAAAACTGATGATCATTGAACACTGGAGATGATGCAAACCTCAAAAGACCCTCTAACCATCCTTATTAGCTTACGAGGGTCAAAATTATAGGCTAAACTATTCGCAAACATGAGCATGCTAAAAAGGGGACATTACATTCTTCCTTTCCCTCCCTACTAGGGCATACGTGGGTCAGATAGTCATAGTGTAGAATGACTTGGGGGTGCTTTCCTTTGATTGTTGGTATTGATGAGATGTATAAGTAGTGACACCCGGTATAATCTAATTGATAATAGAGATAGGAGCAAGGGACATAACAATCTCACTTCACTTTGATCATGCAACAAAGGATGGAGACCTAAAAATGAGGAACTATGTTGCGACACCCCTTCTTTGGATTCTTCTCTCCCTAGGCTAGCTTGTTATCACAATGGTTGACATTGGATTGAAATAAAGGTTGAGAAGAAGCCATTGCGACATCGATAAGAAGGGTTCAACTTCTATTCAAGGTTATCCCTCTCCTTACAATTGAATGCCCTTGATATATATGAGGCCCTCATCCTCACTTCATTTGGTTGTGTAAAATGGATCATTTGAAATGTGTTGGACCAAGTTGGGAAATGGGGGTAAGTTAGGGTAGGTAGGTACTATGGATTGGTTTCAATAGCATACTTACTCATAGTTCTCGATGAGGTTCTATTCCCAATCCATGTGTAATTGCCCAAAAATAATTGAAAAAGTATTGATTTTTTTTTCAGTTGGAGATGGTGTCACTTGTAACCACATGCAAGGTCTCATTCACTCATTTGTACCCTGACCCCTTCCTCCTCCCACCCATCATGGCAGGGGCCATCCTAACACATGAGTTGAAGCCATGCAACATTGATGTAAATATGATGAAGTTGCCCATGCGTTATACACTCATAGATAGAAAGCAACATAGAATAGTAGCCCCACCTCGGACCAACCGATATACAGTTCTCTTTTGATGTTTTCTAACGAATCAGTAGTTGGATTGAATCCTTCTCCCTGATCTGGTTCTAGAAATCTATACATAATATGATTGTTGAATTGGATCTTTCTTGTGTGCTTGCACCTTTATTTGTCTTTAGAAAGCACCTAAACATAATATGACGGAATTAGTAGAGGGAAACATAGCTAAAATTCAATCCCAACTATATCCACCTCTGACCACTAAAATTTCTTCCCACCTGCAATAGAAGATGCCCTCTTGAGATTGTAGAAGGTCAAGGAGGTCGAGGGAGAGGTCTTGTCATAGGATCAAAAGTTTGGTTTGTGTAGTTGGAAAATGCTGTTCTCTTGTTGAACTCTAGAGAAAGGTCTTGCCATGAGATCAACCGAGATTCTACATCACTTAGATTCTTGCAGCCACTCACTAATTCCAGAATACAACACCGCTTTCTTCTCTACTCATTGATGGAATACAATGCAATAGACAAGAATCACTACTCTCTCTGATTGATGTTGGGGTAGGAATACAACGTGTAGGATGGGGAATAATATTGGCCTTCCCCTCTACTCACTAATGTTGTTTACTTCTCGTCCATGCCATGCCATTCAATTCCAAGAATCATATTATATATGTATTATCCTCTATGCCATGCCATGCCATGCCATAACTAACAACAACTATGAATACGGCAACTCTTGTGACATGTTATGTTATTAACAACCGGAATATGCTCCGTGTGGTCATGAACTATAGTTTTGGCAAGTGTGATTGATCATTGTTCCAGCTTGTGTGATTTATTATTGCAAATGATCAATCATATAATGTAGGTAATCTACACCTGCCCCTCAAAAAGTCATTCCACGTGCTGGACATGAATCCATCAATACATGCATTCCACGTGTTCCCACGAATACACTTGCGGAAAAATGCTTGGCCATACTTAATTGAGAATTGGACTGCTCAACCTATCTCAACTACTTCTATTCCAAGATTGAGCAACAATGTTTGAGGGATGGGGAACTTTGACAAGACATTGCTACCTCCAATTGCTATTGCTACAGTTAGAAGAGCAAGAAGAAGTTCTTGTGCTCGTTTGAATGAGCTGAAGAAGAAGCCAGCCTTAACCTCCTAACCGCAGACCACTATTGTTCTATTTGGTGAATGGTATTAGGTAATATGTTTCTATAATCTATATGATGAATGCTTTATATATGAGTAATTGAAATTTCCTATTTCTAGAAAAAAATTCCTATTACTTTAATTGCCTTCCCCTGCTGTCCTAAAAAATGGCTTCTATTCCAGCTGCTCTGGGTCACCTCTATCTCTCTTTTTGTGTGTTTGATTTGTATATTTGTGTACTTATATTCTATGCAATTAGTTCATTAAAAACCTTTAAGCAAGCATACAACTGACATGTCTGGTTGATTGTGTGCATCACCTTACTTCCTTACTGCACCATTGTCTTGTGAATTGGAAGGGTTAGATGATGCCAGTGGTATAAATTGAGTGCAATATGATGAACATGCATTGAGGGCCTGGTGTGTATGTGAGCATGCACACAATTGTATATTGAATATCGGATGTAGATGGCATTCAAAGCTGTTGCAGGTAGCATGTATGTTGTTTTGAGTAGCATAGAACACTGGATCAGCACACAATTATATGTCAATCTATGTTGGTGAATCATTCATTGAAATATCTAAGTGATAATGGAAAAATTACCGACATTAACTTCAAGTGATGCTCACATGGAAGAGTAAGAGCAGACGTGCATTTGGTTATGTGAGTGGACTCTGATGTGATGGCTCATGCTAGCATTACATGATGGATAAAGGGACATTGAGGTTTGACAGATTCTGAGTTCTGGTTGGAATCTTTCTTCTAGCAAGGGATAAATGGTGTGTTGTTTGTTTTCTTTCTCAGATCATGGCCTAAGGTTTGTTTGGCAAGCCTCAGCAATATGGAGAAGAAGCACCCAAATTTTGAAATCATGTACTACAGCACTAGTAGCCTAGTCTTTTTTTTTCCTTTCTGTTACCAACATTGTATCTTCGTTATCATCTTCAAGTTCTACTCGACCTACTTTCAATTTGTAAAATGGTGAATTTAATGTGGTTGAAGACAAATTGGAAGGCTGTTTCTTTGTTACTTGTATGAGGGAGATTTAGTGGGAATTGTACATTGAGGGCATTTCACCTAAATATTTTGTAGCCATTTTTCCTTTATAAATGCTTATGCATATAGATTTCACCTTTGCTTCAAGAAGGTGCTGTTTGCTGTTTTTGAACTCAAGATCAGAGTTTTGTCAATAGACCTTTTCAAGAAGGAACTGTGCAATTTTTTGAAACTGGAAAGCACGACTTGTGTAATAACTCATCGCATATATATTTCACCTTTGCTTCAAGAAGTTGCTGTTTGCTGTTTCTGAACTCAAAATCAGAGTTTTGTCAATAGACCTTTTCAAGAAGGAACTGTGCGATTTTTCAAAACTGTAAAGCATGACTTGTGTAATAACTCACTGCTTCCTGGCATGGTTGGGATGGCATCTTCAAGAATAGGAAAACCTATTAAGTGATGCACTTCATACTGCCACACAAACTTTTCATATATTGAAGTTTCCGAATCTTTTCTCTCTATAGGGCACTGAATTTGTACTTGGCATTCATAAAACATAAGTAAAATGAAACTTACATAGAAATTGATTATTGGATTTTAGCTTTCTTTGAAACTAATGACAATGATACTGGAATATAAGCTTTTGTGTTTTGTGTATCAAGTGCTGCAAGAAAAAAGTTCTCAGGCTCTAGGGGTTTACATTCTTGTCTTTGATGTAGTTGGTGTTAAGGATTCAGTCACAAGTCCTGTAAGGGAAACCAACTCAGGAACATTTTGCCTTTTTACTTTTTTCCATTGCTGTTGTCTAATGTGGTATAAGTTTTTCGTCAATAAAACTTCACAGAATAAAGGTGAACAATGTATTTGAAAGCTGACTACCATTGCTATTGTGTAACAAGGCTCCAGTCATATTTTTCATGGCATATTGATAATATGCTTTAGTAATAGTTCGCAGAAAGGCCAATATCAAAAGAAAACCTGAGATGAGACTGATAGAATGCCAATGCTATAGAGTATCAGATTTTAGGTGAGTGAATTTGTTATCTTGAATACACTTGGGAGAATCCTTTCCTTGATTAGAAAGAATGCAGCTTAACCAAGTCTCAATATGATAAATATTTGTTATAGTAGGATCATATTTTATGTGAGTGAATTTGCTGTCTTGCGTGGACTGGGGGAGAATCTGTTGATTCCTTGTGCATAAAGAACTGCAGGTGAACTAAGTCTGTAATAGGGTAAAATAATGCTGCGACATCTTTAAGGGGATTTGGTCAGGGTTTGTAAAATATTTGGCCTAGCATTTTTGGTCCCATGCAAGGTATGAACCTTGGCCTAATTAGGGACACATTGAATCTTGTTTGCTTGCTTTCAGGAACATCAGCAAATGTTAGTTGATTGTAAAATACCCTTGAAGCTCATGTGTACGAGTATCCCTTTATGTATAAAGGCTAGTGCTTGCTGATGGTAAATCCTATTTGATGATTGCAGGTGCTTTCTAATGACATTGACTTGCTTCATCCTCCAGCTGATGTGGAAAAGCGGAAGCACAAATTGAAACGTCTTGTGCAATCACCAAATTCCTTTTTTATGGTATTGATCTTAGTTAAGACTTAAAATATTAGAATATATTGGAAATCAAGTTAAGATTTAAATATCAGCATATTGGAGATCAAAGGGTTGTGATTTCCTTGGTACATTATTATTCCCTTTAGCTGACTATATTCTATTTGTTGCAGGATGTGAAGTGTCAAGGATGCTTCAATATGTATGTTGACTTGAATTCTTAGTGTTTTATTGTTCTTTATAAGAAATAATTATTTGGTGGCTTTATTTGAAAAGATTTTGCTTGCAGGATTAAAGATAAGATTCAGTATTTTGACATTTTATTATATTTTCTATGCAGCACCACTGTGTTCAGTCATTCTCAGACAGTTGTTGTCTGTGGGAACTGTCAAACTGTGCTATGCCAGCCAACTGGAGGTCGTGCACGATTGACTGAAGGATGTTCTTTCAGGAAGAAGGGCGATTGAGATTTTTTTCTTTTGGTGTATTGGTGGTTTATGTTCAATTATGATACTCTAGGGAAACTTTTGGCAGTGCAGTGGCCCACACTTAACAGGCCTTTTCAATTGTTATACATATTATTCTCAAGTCATGTTAGGGGCTCTTCTAAAAGAGTGTTTCAGCTAGCTCGAGGAAGTTTTGCAGCTAAGATATTGCTTAGATTATTATGATTACTACTTGAATAACTAGATTTATTTTGAAAGATTTTGAATGTAATGTGATTCAAGTGAGATTTTGATAATGGTCTGACTGAATGTGTTTTATTATTCAAGCATAGTTTTAATTGGTAAGGAATCCTGAGAAATGGCTTTGTGATAATTAGAAGCAGATCACTTAGTAGCTGATATCAAGGCCTGTGCATCACTTCCGTGACAAAAAACTTATTTTGCCAGGTACTTGACCTTATTTGTTGTGTTGTAAACTTTTTTTTCAGTTCACAAATTTATGTGAACTTTTCTCTTCCCTAGATGAAAACAACATATTTTAATCAAATATTAGCTTAATAAGCCGTTTCTCTGTAAAATTTGGGAAATTAGTAAAAAAAACAGTATTCAAAACAAGGTTTTTTGATTCACAAAATGCATAAAAAGTGTTTTTGCGTGCTCACAGGTGGTATTGTGATTATGTTTTTGAATAGAACAGGTCAAAATTGAGAGGATTTTAGTTCAGACAAATATACATAGAAAAACAAAACAGTTCAAAATTGAAAAGATTTTAGTTCAGAAAATATACATAGAAAATAGTGAAGCTGCTCTGTTTTAGATGGTATAAGCTATTTGTACTTTTATTCTCTGAGTTTGCTTTGCTTCACTTATAAAATGTCGAAGTTTTTTAACTATGCAAAACACAAAATGGTAAATTTATGCTTTGTGGCAGTTAGTTTAAGCAAAATGCATTTTATCATTCTTTTTGTAGTTAAGGTAGACATATTTTTGAACGGCAACTTGGATTGTGTGTATTAAAACGAATCTACACCTTCTACTTAACATCCACTTTAACATTGTATATACAGTTTCTGCCATATTGAACTTTATTTTCAACATTCTCACATTTGAATGAAACTTGCATGGTGGCTACCTGTGCGTGTTTTTAGGACTATATTGGTGTATCATTTTGAATTGATATTTTGTTAGAATGGGTCTTCTGTCCAATAATAATATTTATGTGAGGATTTAATCATCTAGTTTTTAAGTCAAATTTAGAGATCCGTAGTTCATAATCTTTCATTTCAATTAGCGCTCATGTAGTTCGGTTTCATGATGTTCATAGTGGCAAAGAATTGGGACTGCTTAGGAGGCATCCCATCCTAGTACCTATTCTGGCTCAAACTTGTTTAACCATGGAGTTTTCCATTAGGTTGAGGTCACTTGGTGCTTAAGTTAGAGTAGTATCAAGATGTATCACTTCTCAAGATTTTTTTTTATTTTTTTTAATCATTTATCATATCTTGTTTTATAAAAAAAACAGTTATGCAAATTTAAAATAACCTATAATGAGTTAAGAGTTAAATGTACAATTGTTAAAAAATGTACATTGACAAGTTATCGTACTAATGGAAGAGAAATTTGATTTGATCCGTAAAAGTTGATTAAAAATTCGATTAGAGTATTCTCTTCCTACCATTACAAGTTATCTTTGGATTGTCGAGGTATATATAGAATGATTGTATTTTAGATAAAGTTCTCGAGGGGTCTATTAGAGCCCTCACCCAAACTAAGATGCAAATATAAAGAAATTGATATCCTTGAAGCGAAGCCCAAGGAAGCACAAATTTAAAGATAAAAATGATACAAAACCGGAAAAATATTGGAGGTCAAATGTAAAATTACAAGTAAATTTCATGACAAAATATCTCAAAATGTAATTCAAAGTGAATATCAATCCTCTATTGTAATCCCTCTTCTTTTGCAAGAGAGAAAGCTTGCCATCATCCATTGAGCTCCATTATCAATCATTTCTTGAGCCTTGATTTGAAGTTTATTTGCTTTTGATTTGAGTTGATGCCCCCAAATAAATCTAATGCCATCCAATTTATTGAAAAAATACTGAAGCAAGCTATTGTCTCCTATTGTGTCACGAGCTCCTTTCTATTGACATCTCGAGCTTGTGAACTAAGCCCATCTATAATTCGTTGTTTTTAGCAAACAACACGTATGGGTGAACCATGATCACTTGAAGAGACTTGTTTTCAGTGAAGTAGCTCAAGTTAGTCCCTTCTTAGGGTGAGTCACTCTACTAGTCCCTTCTTAGGTTGAGTAACTCTATGATGCAGGAGCATCCGGGGTCAATAGGCGATCAGCATAAAATAAAATTGGTTTGAATTTATTCTTTTCGATTTGATTTTTGGTTTCTTTTCGATTTGATTTTTGGTTTGATTCCGATTTCATGATCGTTTGGGGCAAATTTGAGCAATACTTTGATTCGCCTCTTCAACTTTGATGTATTGAAGTCAATTGATTTCATATGATTACTTGTTAATAAGAAATGGACAATTTATCTTCATTTTCCCACATATGGATGGGATCCACAGTTACTGGAAAGAAAAGTTATGAAGAGTATTCGAAGAAACAGAAGTTAAGACTAAAATACACTCTAAAAAAATGCAAGAGACTAGCGAATAGACACAGGAAGATAAAGAGACCCCGCATACTGTCATTAAAAGAAGACAAGAAGAGAACGCCAGAGAGGGGGACTGAGGGCGCGGCTGAAGGAGTGAGGGAGGCGGGAATGTAAGAAGATGCAAAACTCCCTTTAGCCGTGCCACGGAGAGAAAGATTATGCAGGTCAAAGTGATGAAGAGGCCAATTTAGAAGCAAGGGAGTGGAGAAGGAAAAGGCAACCGCGCAAGGAAGGAGGAGATTTATACACTTTTGATTTGTTTCTGTTTTGAATTTCAGATGCCTGGCAGATTCCACGAGTGGAGTCCAGACTTCACACAGATTGGAGCAATAAAAGGTTGCGCCAGGAAATAAAAGTAGGCGTGCTCCTATTATTTGCATATTCAAATGTCAATTGTAAATAAGAGAACAGGTCAAGAGTGGAGAAACGTGCCATAAGAGGAGATGGAGGGCGCGGGTGAAAGGAACAGGGGCGGAAAAGCCGATTAAGAGTATAGGGGCAAGCCGGGGAGGGCGCTAATGCTGGGGGTGCTTGAAGTTTTAGTTGCAGATAATAAATGTATTATGCATATAGTGGCCACATCGACTAGCAAGAAAGGGGTATAACGGTTTGTAGAAGGCAATAAATTGATGAAGAAGACGACTCCAGAGGGTGCGTGATTAGTGTTTGGGCAGAATAGTAGATGAATTTTAATAGAATGTTGACGCCAGGAGAAAGGAGTGGATAAGTTGATTGACCGTAAATTGGAAGGAATTTGGCGAGCTTAGGAAGAAGGGCCTGCAACGAGTGCAGAAATTGTCTAAACTCCACCCCTCTTGCCAAGCCATGATAGAGGAACAAGAACAGAAGCCGCAGTACAGACTCGAACAGCAGGAGAAACCGCGAGGGAAGGAGAGTGAATTGGTGTACTCACAGCAGGTGAAGATTCACGAGCCTCGTAACTTGAGAATTAGTATCTCCTGTATGCTAAATAGAAATGTGGGTTGCTGTGGAAAGAAGAAGGTAAGGACGTGGGTCAGAGAAAATGTGTAGAGGCTACAACGAATTTGGAAAGAAGCAGAGAGATGGTGTCAGAATACAGAGGGACATTTTGAAGGTGAGATGAATGTTTGAATAGAACAAAGGAGATGGAGTTGATAGAAGAATTGAGGATGTAAGTTTTATGAAATCTGAATATATGAATAAATTTGTTTTGCTTTTCAATTCTGAGTGTAATGTAGTATAGTCGTACAATGGATTTTAAAATCAACACAAAGTTATTGTCGATTTGGGAAGTCAACGTTTACATAGTCTTATGTAATCTGAGTTTTGTGGTGCTGATGCAAGAGTTGTGTTTTCGGCTCCATCACTCTACCCTCCAGATCTAGACAATTCTTTGCCCCTAAACTCCTAGATATAAGGCTGTCATGATTCTTCCATAACATTTGGAGTTCCTTTCTTGGGAGTTTATTTTTTTACACCACAACGTTTTGTTGAGGGGCCATTTGAGAAGAGCCACAATCATTACTTTTATGCCTTGTATTCTTACATTTTTATAAGATCATTGTTAAAAAAAACATAATCCCATAAAATGGTTGTATGCTTATGAAACAATCAACTTACAATTGCTTATTCTATTTATTTATAAGAAAATTGCAAAATTTATAAAGTTCTAAATATTTAAATAAATTTATTTGATTTATCATTATGACTTGAAATAATTAATGACGTGTTGCACAACTACTATTACTTGTCTACCAATTTTATTTCTATGAATATTTAGCCACTCAAGTTGTGTTTTACTCATTGATTAGCAATACAATCCAATAGATGAACAACGGAAACTTGGATATGCTATTACATCTCTAAGTTATAAGTATACAAAGTTTGGATGTGGAGTCGACTCAACAAAATACCTTTTTATGTTGATACTTCATAAGCAAACTACACTCCTAATGAAGTTTAATTATTGTATAACTTAAGAGATGATCTATCAGAGATCTATAGTTCATCTCACCTACTATTTATAACTCAAGGCAAGACAACTTCTTCAATGGTCTTTCAAAAAAATAATATTATTGTTTTGAACTATTAACATGTATCACTAATATTACTATTTACTATTATTTGCGTTAAAGAGTTTGAATCCCTTTCAAACTAAGTAGATGATAAAAGGGCATGTTTATTTGAGGAAGGCAATCCACTAGTTCAATACAAAGATTCATGGTCAAGTGTTTAACTTTGACATTATAGATAGACAACACATTGAAGTTCGCATCACTTGCTTCAATGAAAATTTAGATGTTCATTATAGGCAAGTTCATGTTGAGATTATCTATACATTGCTTGGTGGAACCATTAAAAATTCCAATAGGATTTACAAGTTAAATAGTCAAATTGATTTTTTTATATAAGGACTCAAATCTATCTTTTTTAAGACCCCTCTATTCCAAAACACCAATTCTATGTCATACTCATTAATGACATTGTGAATAAGAACAATGATCCCCTTGTTGATGTTATTGATGTTGATGTCTATGTACATGCAAGCTCTATAATAAGTAGAAAGGATGTTATAGAAGTTCTTAGGAGGAGCATCAAATTGCTAAAATGTCTACCTCCACTATGAATGAATTTATGGGGATTGATAATTGGTAAGGTGAACAACTCCAAGAAATGTACCACTTGCAACATCCCATTGATTGTAATAAAAATGCTCATTTTATTGAGTATAATGGAAAGGTGATAAACATGTTAGTTACCACCCAATTGTTTATTATCTTAGATATATAAGAAACAACTAAATTTTTGGTTTGACCAAGATGGGAATAGAATAACCTCATCATTAACAAACCATTTAGATGTGCCTTTGCTTCTTATGAGAAAGATACTGAGCAATATTCATGAAGATTCTATAAAAATAACATAAGCCCTTCAACACATTATAAAAATAATAATTTTCATCAAATCTAATTCATTATGTTACTTAGTTGGACTCATTGTGTTAGAGAGAAAACAATGCAAGGCAATAGCTCTAGAAAATGAGGATGGAACATGGTATTGTTCAAAAGTGTCATGATACATTTGAAGAATGAAATTATAGATATGCAATTTAAGTCAAGTTAGAAGAATGTATGGGTTCTATATGGGTTGTTGCTTTTTGAAGAGGTATCAACTAACCTCATTGGTATGTCTACACAAGACTTGTATATGCTATAGTTCAACCAATAAGTATAAAATGGTAGTGAAGAGATCATCAACAGTGTTCTTTTTAACCAATTCCTCTTCATTATGTTAAGTGGAAATGATATATACAATAATGAGGCAAGATTGAAATCAACAATCACCAAATTTATGAAAATAGATCTCTCTATTGAAAGCATCTTCGTGCTATGTAAATTCAACTAGTACGATAACAACTAGATATGTCCAGTGCTTCCCATTATAACATATTTAATTATAAATTTGTATAATACAAGCTATACATATTTATTGGAAGAGTACATATAACTATGTGAAGAGTACATTTTCATAATAGATTGTATTCATGTGAAATATAATTTTTAATTTTATACGAAGATCTACATTCACTTCTTACTCGTGGAACACATGCAAAAGAAAATTTGTATATTACAAGTTATATATATCACTATAAAAAAAAATATAACCTAATAATGACATTACATATTTCATAACATTGTATTTATGTGAAACATAATTCTTAAATTTAATTTAATATTTTTATTCTCTTTTTAAAAAAAAAAAAAAATTAAGGTTGTTTTACACTTAATTCTATATAAATTATTATTATTATTTTTTATTATTTTGGTTGAAGTCATGTGGTACACACACACTTGGTAATGTAGTTTTTAAGATGCACATTCTTTGAAAAGTCATGTAAAAAAAATTTCAATAAGAAATATATAATTTGTAGTGTTATCTCTTAGTTATCTTTTCACCAATTGCTTTGAAAAATACATAGCACAACAAAAAATGGAGTGCACATCGAATACTATGTTATATTTTAGTGATAAAAATAGCAACATTTTTGTGTGGACTCTTTGCATCTAAGTTCAAGTTTAGTTGGTTTCAAGAAAAAAGTGGTCACTTTTGACTCCCTTTTTGTCCCCAATATCTATGAACTTACCCCTTAGTGCTCCCTTTTGCCCCCTTTTAATATTTATTCTCACATCTTTGTTTTACCCTTTGCCTATGTGTTTTTCTCTTTTTTTGAGTCTTATTTCTTGTTATTAATCTACAATTACCTCTTTCCCATGTGTTTTATCCTCTCTCATGTGTCCCTTCACCCTTACACAAACCTTATTTCCATTTCCTAGGTGATAGCTATCACTTTCCACAAATATTCAATGCTATCCTTACCCCTTTCACATGTAGCCTACCCTTCCCCTTATTTCTTTCATATCTAAAAAATTGTAATTATATATCACTTGAAACAACCACCAATCTTCTTCATTTCACCCCCTCTTCATTCTTGTAAGATTTGAGCTCCCTCAAGACATGGATGAAATACAACCCACTAGTTTGACCTACCCCTTTCTAGCTTCTAAAATTAAATGTGAGATTATTCTAGGCCAACTTACTAAGTTTCCTCTTGTTCCAACCTCAAATTTATCTAAAAATATATAAATAGGGTCTTATTTCCCTCATTAAGACATGTCACAAACATTTACCCTCTTTTATTAATTACATTATATTGCTATATTATTTTAAAAGTTTGAAAAATTTCTTTGAATCTTTGGAGTTTGTTTTTACAATGATTTGGAGCATTGGAATAGCCTTTTGTGTGGTCCCATCTATCTATTCATTCTTCCACTACCATATCCCTTTGATCTTTGCAATTTGCTTTCAACTTTACCCAATTTTTACATATCTTCCCTCATTATCTATCTCCTCTCATCCCTCTTAGTCCCATATCCCTTTCTATCCTTATTGTTTCCATTTGATACCCCATTTATTTCTCCTTTTAGTTTCCATTTTCTCTCTTTGTTTCCAAATTACGGTTTTTTTTCTTTTCTTTGCATTTACATGTTTATTATATATTAGATCTAATTTTATTATTTCTATTATTATGTTTCATGTGGACTCATGGTTGAATACCCACTATGGAGTTGATTGAGGAAACTTCTATGGTTTCTACATAAAAGAAATAAAATTTATTTGCAAGTTAAATATAGAAAAAATTGTGTATTTTTGATAGGCATGGTAGTTACAAAAAGTTCTTGAAATTATAAGAAATAAACCCTAAGATATAAAACAACTCTAAGTAAGTTCATAACACCCTAAGTCAATAATTAGTCACCCAACACTCCATTTTTACCCTAGGTCAAAATTATTGCCCCCCACACAAATAAGCCTACAAATGTCATAGGGAGTTTCCTCCTATCATCTCTAGCTCCCCCCTACAATTTCATCAATTTTTATTAAGTTTTTAGGTTTTAATTCTCCATTTCTATTTGTACTAATTTTGGTTAATAGTTGTCTTCTAATTTCTCTACTTATGTTTGTCTTAGAACAACATGGGAAGGTTTGACAATCATTTTAGCTTCTTCTAATATTTTTAGTAGATTTTCTATCTAGGTTCAATATTTAGGTGCTTGATACTACACTTTATCTCAAGGTCAATATTGCTACACCTAGTGCATTTGACCCTACCTCTTGATATATTCAAATTTTATTGGCTATCTTTTGATTCACTTAATCATTTCTAGTTGTTCTACTATCATAATATAGGTGCATCTATTCCCATTTTGTATTTTCCTCTCTCCTTGACACATCACATCTTTATTTCTAGTTTTATATTTCTTAGTGTTAGACTAGGTTGAAAAGTTTCTATTTGTACTAGTTTACATACACATTTAAAAAAATGGAACTAACCCATTTATCCATATTTTCTTTTCTTCCAATAGTTAAGATTTTTAGATGCATGAATATGTTTAGTTTCCTACTTACCAAGTGGGATTAGAAGTAGTAAATGTGGTATAGGATTTAAATACAATTGGAAGAGTGGGGATATGTAGTTACAAGGATAAATTCTCACCAATTAGGAATGATAATAAAAGCATAGAGACTACAATTTTTTTTAGGAAAAATAAAAGAAGCTAAGAAAGTTGAAATAGGTTTGCAAACACAAATAAAAATGATATAAAGAGAAAAAAACAAGAATCAAGATTAAACATATAGAGGAGATTGAGGGTTTGACATGCAAATGCATTTCAAATTTAAACTTATAAAGACATTTAACGAGGTTCCAAAGTAATTAGGGAAAAAATGACTTGCAATAAATGCACTTAGTGTTATTTTCTTTAGCAAGGTTTCAAGGTTTTGCAACATTTTTTTACAAACTACAAAATTGTATGTGAGTTTAGATTCTTCTCATATGAATGTTCTCAAGTTTTTATGGTTCACTTTTAGTCTGCAAAAATTACAAAGCTACATAAACCCTTAAATTTCCATTTTGACCTTGCAAACTTGTAAATGCATTTAATGAGGATCCAAAGCAATTATTGAAAAAGTGACTTGCAATAAATGCACTTAGTATTATTTTATTTGACAAGGTTTCCACATTTTATTACACTTTTTCACAAACCAAAAATGTGCATGTGAGTTTAGATTCTTCACTCATACGAATGCTCTCAAGTTTTTATGGTTCACTTTTAGTTTAAAAAAAAACTACAAAACTACATACAACCTTTGATTTTCCCATTTTGACCTTGCAAACGAGATTTTAGAATTTCCATGTATTTTCACAAAAAACTACAAAATTACATAAGTGTTCCACTTTTTATTTTTATTTTTAATGATTTAGCTCATATGGTTTTTTGAAATCTTTGAATAATTAACTCAAAACACCTAGGTAAATTTTGACTATGATCATTTTGATGAACAAGACTACACTTTAGATGACTTCAAAAATTTGATGACACAAGCAAAATTTCACCAAAACATATACCATGTTAATTCCTATTTAGTTTAGAGTTTTTGAGAGAGTTATTTATATTTTACATATTTACAAATGGTGAATGCTTTTTTTGAGAGAATTATTTTATACATTATATATCAACCAATAGTATAATTTTTTTCAAAGATAGGCTCATTCTCCACGTGTTGTACACTTCTATTTATAGATAGCCTCACATCCTCTATCTATACCTTATCCACATTTATACTATATTTCTCATTTATTATGCCTCTTAATGCACTTATTTGAACTTAACGGCTAAAGGATAGTTGTTTACTAATTTGTTCATAAACTTTGAACCATAACAAAAAGTTTCATATATGTGCTGAAAGCAAAAAATGATCAAATTTGAATAGTGTTTCTCTAAAATTTTACCAAATCCATCCCATGTGCATATAATCCACTTTGCACTTGCAATTCTAACCCCCACAATTTTCAAATTCAAATTCAATTTTTGATCGATTCTCACCCATTCCTTTCTTGCATAGAGTTGACCAAACACATATATGATTTAATACTATGTATTGTATTTAAAGGCATTAGATTACATTCATTCAGGACATTGAAAATTATTGTATATCACACATTTAAATAAGGGACATACTAGGAACACTTCAATTGAAGCTCCTTAATAGAAAGTAATTCTACATCACACAACTCTAATGTATTTACATGTTTGAAGCTTGCTATTTTTAATGATTATCATGATTTCATAGCTAGTCCATTTTTGATGGTTGACCAAGAAGGAATTGTCCCCTAATGATCTAGAAAGCCTTTAAAGGTACTCTTATATACCACTATTTGGTGGATATTAGAGTAGACAAAGGTGGACTTTGAAATGAAACTAATTCCCAAATATAAAAATGCAATGATTTAAATTGTTTGCACAGATTAATCCCAAAACTTTTATGCATAAATTTTAATATAATATTTATATTTCAAGTAAAGACTTTGAAATTAAATAAATTGATCAATAATTTCACTCAATACATTCAAGCATGCCGTCAATAAATTATTAATTCAATAAAATCAAATATTTAAACACTTTATTTCTCATACAATTTATTAAGCTTTAATACTTATCTTTGGAAATGTGCAGAAGAAATCCCCAACTATTGCTAGAATGGTCCCTGGTTCAGTCTCTTCCGTCTGTGAGCAGTTTGGGAGGAAAGCAGACTTTGCTGCTCTACATGAGTGCTGGTTGCACTGAAACAATGCTCAACACTCATGCCACAAAACCATGCCCTGGCCAGGACCGTCCTGAGTGCACACACTTGTACCCTAGGTTGGACACCCACTATAGGAGTGCCCCTTCTCTGTTCTACTCACAGCCTGCTAACTTGAACCCTATTCCTGCAATGTGCCCACTTGATTTTCCTCTTGAATATTTTTTTTTCCTTCCTTTTTCTAAGTCTCACATAAATTCTTTATATAAACTTTAAGGGGTGGTTTTACAAACCATCACACCCTTTCACGAGATTTCCATTTAATAATTATTTCAATAAATAATTATGTTTCCACCTCCTTAAGAGAGCTTTTACCCATATGCTTTATTAATATCTCATTTAATCAAAGGATCATAATATCCTTTATTCTCCCTTTAATTTTAAAGGGTTTTTTTAATAATTATTCTTGGGGAAAAAGTCACATAACAATTCTCCCCTTATAAATTAGCTGCTGTCCTCAGTAGCACATGTGAAGCATCTACATCACAACTCAACAAAGACATAATCAATAACTGAAGAAACTGATATTGAATATAACTATTCTTCATAATATTGTATATATATTTACTTCATCTATTTCCTTTTCTTCTCTTAATTCATAGATATCTTCATTTATTTTATTTTATTTATTTTATTTTAAGTTAAGTAATTACAAGAAAGCATTTTTTTTTCCAATGACAAGAGTTGTACATGCATAAATATTAGGAATTTACAATCAAAGAAACTATTGGTAGTCTATGTGTTTACTCACATATATTTCAACCTTATCAATTTTCTCTCATGTTACCAATTTTCTTTAATATAGACATTTTAAATCTTATATATGTAAATAATGTGTTGACATAACATATATCTAGTGAAACGACATACATATCCCATAATATGTAGTCACTCATTCATGAACTATATAATTGATATACTTAAAATATATTCTAAGATGATAATCATGCATTCTGGACTACATGGGTATCCTGTTTTCCTATATGTCAGGTATAATTGAATGGAAAACAATTAAAAAATATCCCTAAAAAGAGTTCATATCTTTCAATATATGCACAAAGTTATTGGGTTGATCAAGTCCAATAACAAGGTACAATAAAATAAAGTATGGTAATCTTTCTAGGTATCTTAACAATGATAGTAAACTATTATCATACATTGAGTACTTTCATAGAAAAACATTAGGTCTAATATTTCCTTCATTGTTAACACAAGAGAAAATATTGGTTAAAATGATAATTTGACTAGAATAGTGATGATTTGCATAGACTCATGTCCTATGATATGAGAATCGACAAGGCCATTGGGACCTCCAAATAATGAATAGAGGCAATGTTGTTTAAAGAAAGCAACAAAATTCATTCAATAATTTCTTCCGTTATGTTTTCCTTAATGATACCAAATGAAATGAAACTAATTCCCAAATATAAAAATGCAATGATTTAAATTGTTTCCATAGATTAATCCCAAAACTTTTATGCATAAATTTTAATATAATATTTATAGTTCAAGTAAGGACTTTGAAATTAAATAAATTGATCAATAATTTCACTCAATACATTCAAGCATGCCGTCAATAAATTATTAATTCAATAAAATCAAATATTTAAACATTTTATTTCTCATACAATTTATTAAGCTTTAATACTTATCTTTGGAAATGTGCAGAAGAAATCCCCAACTATTGCTGGAATGGTCCCTGGTTTAGCCTCTTCCGTCTGTGAGCAGTTTGGGAGGAAAGCAGACTTTGCTGCTCTACATGAGTGCTGGTTCCACTGGAACAATGCTCAACACTCATGCCACAAAACCATGCCCTGGCCAGGACCATCTTGAGTGCACACACTTGTACCCCAGGTTGGACACCCACTATAGGAGTGCCCCTTCTCCGTCCTACTCACAGCCCGCTAACCCGAATCCTATTCCCACAATGTGCCCACTTGATTTTCCTCTTGAATATTTTTTTCCTCCCTTTTCCAAGTCTCACATAAATTCTTTATATAAACTTTAAGGGGTGGTTTTACAAACCATCACACCCTTTCACGAGATTTCCATTTAATAATTATTTCAATAAATAATTATGTTTCCACCTCCTTAAGAGAGCTTTTACCCATATGCTTTATTAATATCTCATTTAATCAAAGGATCATAATATTCTTTATTCTCCCTTTAATTTTAAAGGGTTTTTTTAATAATTTTTCTTGGGGAAAAAGTCACATAACAGACTTAGTGAATTTCAATGAACATGAATGTGAAACCAAGGAGATTATATGTATGCATTAGAGGACAAATTTATGAATGTACAAGTCACCCAAAGGCATGGACATGACCTAGGTTGAGACACAAGCCTTGTACAAAATTTAAGATATTATAGAAAGAGATATCATTTTCAAAGTAAAGATCAAGTTTCAATTATCAAGCTAAATATCCTAACTACTTTATTAGTGTTAGACTAGGTTGAAAAGTTTTTATTTTCACTATTTTACATACACATTTAAGAAAAAGGAAACTAATTGATTTATCCATCTTTTATTTTAATTTAGTAAGGATTTTTAAATGCATGAATATATTTAGTTTCCTACTTACCTAGTGGAATTAGAAGTGGTAAATGTGGTTTAATATTTCAACACACTTAGAAGAGTGGGGATATGTAGCAACAAGGACACATTATTATTGAATAGAAATGAGAATGATGACACATAGGTTGCGACAGTGTTTGTTGGAAAAAATGAATTTAGTTAAGGAAGTTCAGATGGGTTTACAACCAAAAAAAAAAATCGCACAAAGTGAAGCAAAGAAAGAATTGAGATTGAACTTGTAGAGGAGATTGATGGTTTGACATGGAAATGAGTTTCAAATTTAAACTTATAAACATATTTAATGAGGTTGCAAAGCAATTAGGGAAAAAATAGCTTGCAATAAATATACTTAGTGTTATTTTCTATGGCAAGGTTTTAAGGTTTTGTCACACCTTTCAAAAACTACAAAAGTGCATGTAGGTTCAGATTTTTCACTCATATGAATGTTATGAAGCTTTTATGTTTCACTTGTAGTTTTATAAAAAATACAAAAATACATACAACCCTTGCTTCCCCATTTTTAACTTGCAAATGAGATTTTAGATTCTCTATGCAATTTCACAAAATCTATAAAATTCCATAAGTGTTCCATGTTATTTTATTTTTTATGATTTAGAACATATGATTTTTTTGAAAATTTTGAACTAACTCAAAACACCTTGGTAAATTTTGACCATGATCATTTTGAAAAACAAAATTCTACTTCAAATGACTCAAACATTTGATAGGACACAATCAAAATTGCACAACATATACCATGCCAATTCCCATTTAATTTAGTGTTTTGTTTGAGAGAATTGTTTTATGCATTTACCTATTGACAAATGACATATTTTTTCAAAAATAGGCTCATTCCCCCATGTGTTACTCTTCTATTTACATACAATCTCATATCCTTTATCCATAACTTAATGATCACATTTGAATTGTGTTCCTCTAAAAATTTAATAAATCTATCCCATGTGCATATAATCCACCTTGCACTTGCAAATCTAACCCCCACAATTTTAAAACTCAAATTCAATAGAATCCACATAGACTTTACCAAACACATGTTGTGTGATTTAATGCTTTGCACTTGTATTTAAAGGCATTCATTTGCATTCATTTTGAACATCAAAAAGTATTGAATATCATTTACATATAAAGAAGGGACTTATTAAGAACACTTCAATTGAAGCACCTAAATAGAAACTAATTCTGTATCACACTACTTTGGTGTGTTTGCATGCTTGAAGCTTGCTATTTTCAATGATTAGTGTGATAGCATAGCTGGCCCTTTTTAATGGTTGACCAAGAACTTTTCCTCTAGTAATCTAGCAAGCCTCTAAAGGTGTTCTTCTTGTTGGATAATTAACAACATAAAACTTTTGAGATATTCCCCCACTTCATCTTATTCTCACATCTTGACAATGCCGAGAGAAGTCCTACAAAACTCGAACTTCTCCCTTTGTACTATCTTTGTCAATGCATTCGTCAAATTCACCTTTGTATCAATTTTCTTGACTTTCAGTTTGCCCTCTTCAAGTATAATTTGGATGAAGTGATATCACAACTCAATATGCTTGGTCCAATTATGAAAGGCGAGTTCTTTGCCAAATGAATAGCGATGTTGCTATCACAAAAAAGAGTGAAAATATTTTGTTTGAATCCCAACTCACCCAACAGTCACTACAACCAAATCATCTCCTTTGCACCTTCAGTGAGCGCAAAGGTGGACTTAGTGAATTAAAGTACAAGATTGTAAAACTAAGGAGATTATATCCATGCATTAGAGGAAAACTTTATGAATGTAAAAGTGACCCAAAGGTTTGGACTTGATCTAGGTAGAGACACAAGCCTCATGCAAAATTTGAGATAAAACATAGATAGAGATGCAATTTTCAAACTAAAGATAATTCAAGTTTCAATCATCAAGCTAAGTATCCCTAACTACTTCAAATTTACTTTCCTAAAATAATCATAATTATCAATTACAATAATGTGTATCCATCTTATTAAATTAACCTTAAATATAGTTTAGAAAAAATGTTATCTTCCTTTATAATATTACCCTAAATTTTATCTTCAATCCCATTATCTTTTATAATTATTTATAAAATTTCAATTTCTGATTTCACAGCAGCAGCAAGAAATTTTAAAAAATAATTTATATTGAAATTAAAAAAAAAAAAAACTTCAAAGAAAATTAGAACCAACCCAGAACCCATTGCTTCCTTGTAAGCTTTGCTTCAATGAATTACATTACAAGTGATGGATTTTAGTATTGCAATTGGGTTTCCATAGCAGCATATGCCAACCTGTCAAAACTAAACCTTGAATCTTCCTGAGTGAGTTGCCATTGACAGCAGAAAAGTCTTCCCACTCTTATCCAATCTGGCTAGGCGATGTGTTCTTATCGTTGGAATATATTAAACAGCTGCCCATCCTCTTCACTAATATAATATAATATAAACCAGAGCAAAATCCTCAAAGCAGAAGTATTCTGAGCATCGATTTTTCTTGCTAGATAATTTATTTCTTCTTTAGCCATGGTCAAAGGATTCCATGGAACCTTCCCAGGATAAAACTTTATCTTCCTTTGTCATAAATTCTTTATAGTCAAAGGACTTCATCGAGCCTAACTTGATAAGACAATTTCATCCTTACCAAGTGGTTTTTATGGTCAAAGATCCATATCTATAGCCCTTGGAAGGAGAAGTTGCTTAGCAAATAAGTTAACTAGATTTTAAGTTGGTCTCTTATATTTCTTAGATATGGTTTCTAACATTAAAATACGACGATTCTATTTAACAAATTTTCCTCTATGACTGATTTCATATAAAGAGACTCTTTCATCTTAGAAATAGGCTAACTTTTTTAACGGTGAAACTTGCATATGCAAGCAATTTTCATTTATTGTGGGAATATCATTTATTGTGGGTTCATTCCAATTGTAGTGTAATTTTGTATTCTAATTTTTCTTTTCAATTCTTTTTATCTCTATTCTTTTTCTTGTTAGATTTTTTTGATGTTTTGATGTCTTGTTTTTAATAACCGAATTGAGACAATTTGACTAAAGCTCCATTTTCGCTCTCTACCAAATTCCATTGTTTCTATGTTAGATTCTTCTCGGATCTTTGTTTAAATTATTGATCCTAGATATCTTTACAAGGCCTTATTTCATCCCTACATGCTTTGGTCCCTTCCTCACCATATTAATGATCATTCTTCCTTGTCGAGATCGAGCTTCAAGTTCTTGTTCATGATGGCCCTATTCTAAGTTGCTACAAGTGGAGTGCTTTGTTTGTTTAGATCTTGGCCTCCATTGACCATTTGATTCTTCTTATCTAATAGTCTATGGGAGGTTGAGTGATTTGTATGCTCATAGTGCCTCAAGCTCTCACCAACTATCCACTTTGATTTGATAGTCAATGAGAGTTATTTGATATTTTTTATGAGGAAGAATTATGGGGGTTCCTCCTATTGGTTGATGTGTAAGACATGGTAGTTTTATTGGTTCAAGGGGTTCCCAAGTGTGTCAATGACACATATTAGCCTTGGGCCCTACAAGCCACTAAATTATCTTTAAGGTGTTTGCACCAACCATTTGGCCTTCCTTCTTGAAGTTATCTCCCCCTTTGTTATTGATGGAAAACAACAAAATGTTGGACCACCAAAAGAACTTTTAGAATGATTTCTTCGTTGTAGCATTTTCTTCACTTTCTCCCCCTATGGAAGATATTGTTGAACATAGGTTGTCATTGATGTCAAAGGATGTTAGTAACAACAAAGTTTGCAGTCAAAAGTTTGTCAAGGATGAAAGAGATTGTAGGATTACTTGAAATTATCATTATATTCCCTCTGACTTAAAGTGTTGTTTGTCAGAAAATTTGAGTGACTCTGAGCTTTTGTTGGTGGAATTGATAGGGGAGATTATTGTTGCTTCTTTGAACTCAACAGAGAGATTAATGTGGTTTTGATGGCTTTAGGAATTGCTATATGATGGCTCTTTCTATCCATAAGTGTTGTCAGAATTTTTATGCCCTTGAGAATATGATCCATTTTGATCCAATGATTTATGCAATGCCATAATATTTCTTGGAGCTATTGGTAAGTGATTGTACCATTGGTCAATTTGGGTGACTTTGTAGTCTCAATAGGTGGTAGGGTTAATAAGGTATGGTTATGTTGTACACTATTAGTTTATATATTGATCTAATATTCCAATAGAGCTAAAAGGAATTCTCAATAATAGTGTGTTGTGAATGTGCAAGTCATTTGATATGCCATTACAAATCTAATCCAATGGATTGTGAGAAATGTAACCCATTTCTTGACCAATTTTGATAGCAATTAGTCCCAACATCCAATTTCGAATTTTAGGCATTGAATAGCAATTTTGAAGAATTTTAATTGTAAAAATTCACATTAGGCATGAATTCAATATGCTCTTTAATAATTTCAACCATTCTACATATGGGTACCATGAAGCATTAAAATCCTAGCAGCCCCTTTACAAGTGTCAACAAGACATTCAACCATCTTAGTGATTGCATATGTAGAGTGAAGAATTGAAATTCAAAGATGAGTATATTATACCCATCTTGAATGTACTCCAACAATTGATGAGGGGTATTTATGTTCACACTCGTTAGTCCCTCTCAATTTTCTTCCAACCTTCAACTATATTTTTTACTATATAGATTTCAAAATTAAAATTCATTTCTTTTGGGGGAAATCCTATTTTTGGTTTTCCCAATATTTTTTCCTATAAATAAGTAGCCTTGTGTATCTTTTTAGAGATATCCTATTTTATATAGATGAGCTTTTGAGAAAGATTTGCTAGGATTTTATGTTTTTTTAGGGTCCTTTTCTTAAAGTTATCACTGAATAACACTAATAGTTGCAATACAACTCTAGGCTCAAGTATTCATAGGAGATCACACAAATCAATATAGTCCTAGAGATATTTTGGTTGCATAATGGTACCTATCAAATATTATGAGAATACCTCCAACTTGAACACTCAATATATAGGCATGTACAAAACCATAAACCATGAATGGTTTCTAAAATTATGTGCTAGAAATTACTAGCTAGTTTAGGAATACATATTTCAGACTAAATTTCAATATCCAAATGAATCTTAGTTGATTTATAGGTAGTTACAAACTACCACTAGACCAAACTTGCACGGAAAAGTAATCATTGCCTTGCCTTTTCCATACATACTCCATGATTCTTTAAAAATCCATAATAACTCCCTCTTATCACATTATTTCCTTTCTAGGAGATCTTACACATCATACAATAGATCATAGTTGCAATTAGTCCTTAGTATTCTCTAAAATCTTTGTTTTGACTATTTAGTCTTTGTTTCTACCTTTCATGCCACTAAGAGTGCTCTAGGAACCTAGTCCACTATGCCATCTCTAGATGAATTTGTATTCTCTCTCACTAGGGAACAATATAAGCTCATTTAGATGATCATTGTAAAATCCACACTGTCACATGTCTTAGCATCCAACCATGACATAAAAGAAAAAAATGGATATAGAAACAAGGACAAGAAACAAAAAAAAAACCATAACAAGAAGATAACGGATCAAAAACCTTTATCTAATACTACTTACATAAAGGAGATAACAATTGAGCCAATGATATCAATGAGATAAAGAATATAAAGGATAAAAATCCATAACAAGGAGATAACAACTGAGCCAATAGAGTATGGTTGCAAGGTTTCCTTATATTCACTTTTCTAATAATGTTTTCTAGGGATGAATTCTTGGTAAACATCCCAAAGAAAATTTTGACAAAGGTAAGAAATGAAGAGATTTATAGATATTAGGGTCAGTTCATAATGACTTATTCAGGCCATTTTTATACCCTTCCTTTAGTAAGGCCAAATATGTCTTGACATTTATTGATAATTTTTTTAGGTATACTTTGGTGTACTTTCTCAAATAGAAGTTTGAGGTCTTTGAGCACTTTTAAGAGTTTAAATTTTTGCATATAAATAGTCAAGGAAAACCATCAAGGTTTTGTGCAATGAAAATGGTGGTGAGATTTCCAACCATCATTTTTTAGAATTTTTGTACTATAGGGGGGATTAATTTATAGCACACAATTTAGTACAACCCTTTCCAAAATGGTGTTGCAGAATGAAAGAAGAATTTTTGAAGGAAATAGAAAACTACATGGGTCACTCCAAATATCTTGCACCATAGTATTTGGTGAAATCCATAGACCATGCTATATCCAAAACTACATTCCTCATCAAGCCTTGAAGAGAATCACTCATTTCTAAGCTTGAAGAAGTTATAAACCAATAGTTGAAAAATTCATAGTCTGTGGTTCTCCCACATGGGCCCATATTCTTGTACAAAAACATAAGACCATGAATTTGCAAAGTAGGCCTTACGCATTTGTAGGTTATCCAAATGGTGTTAAGGATTATCAGTTGCACCCCACCTTGCTACACATGAGCTATTCATTGAGATAATTTTTTGATTTGAGGAGGGCTCTTCTCGATCCATTCTTGACACTTGTCATTTTTGTTCTACAATCACATTGGAGTCACTTGGGCTTGAGACTCTCCTAGGTAGATTCTTGATCTTGAGGAGTCCTCTTTCTATACTTTTAATGATGAGAGTGATGATGATGATTCACCTCTTCCCTCTCCTATCCATCATATAGAGGTTGATGATTCTCCTCTTTAATCCCTAACTTCGAGTCTACTTTGGGCTCCGTAGACACTATGTTGTAGGTGATTGGGATGGGAATCCATCAAACACTAGGTAGATACATTCACAATTTTAGGAGTCTCTACATGTCTTCATTGCTAATGCTTCTAATCCATAGTAATTTTAGGAGGAATCAAGCTTTCCTGAGTGGTATGTTGCTATGAAGGAAGATCATTTTTCTTTACTTAGAAACCACACTTCATAACTTATCCCCTTCCTAAGGAAAGGGGACTTGTTTAATGCAAGTGGATCTATCAAACATAATATGCAGTATATGGGTTAGTGAATAAGTATAAATCATAATTAATTGCAAGGTTTTTCCCAAGTTCTTGGTATTGATTACTTTGATGTCTTTGTACTTGTAGTAAATATGAATTTCATTTGATTCACACATATCGTTACTACAACACATTTTTGGGAGGTTCACCAAATGGATGTGAATAATGCATTTCTTCACAGAGCCCCTAAGGAGAAGATATATACAAAACAATCATAAGGACATGAATCGTCATTGGTTTGAAAACTTTAGAAATCTATCTATGGCCTCTACTAGGCCTCTTGGTCTTGGTATGCCAAGATAAATTACTTCCTTGTCTCAGTTGGATTTTTTTGCAACCATTCTAATTCGAATGTTGACATTTTGTAGTAGAAAGGTTCTCTCCTCTTTTTGTTTCTTTATGTTAATGACCTATTGATCATGAGGATTTCAACTCCATCCATTGTGCCAATGAAAACTATACTTCAAGATAGGTTTTTGATGCTTGACTTGGGATTGTTACACTACTTTCTTGGTTTTGAGATGTCTCATTCTACTTCTAGGATCCCCATTATATAGTGTTAGAACTGTGAAGAACACGAGACACAAGATCAAACAACAAACAAAAACATCTTCCACACAAGAGAGTTGCAAATAATGATTTTCTATATCCTCAACAAGAAAAAATTATAGAATAAAAGAATACAAAGAGAGAGAGTATGCTTTATAAGAGAAATCATTAATGATAAAGGGATTAGACCATGACAATTGTCATCATCCTGTGTGATGACGCATAATGATCTAATAATAGCTCTCTAGTTAACAAAAAAAATACTCCTAAGTTTAGATTAAGTACATGAGAATAAATTAGCATAATAATCAATTAAAGATTAATTAATTATTAGGTAATGCTTGATTACTCTAACACTCCCTTTACTATGAACTTAGGAAGTAGTTAAAACCCCAAAAAATGATAATGCATAAAAAATAAGGAATGCATGATGGGTCTTGAAAAACAAGGCCTGATGAGGTACCCATGTACAAACAATATAATCTCTCACAAATGGAGAAAAAGGAGAAAACCTCATGGGAAGAACTCCTCTCCAAAAGAGAGAAAGGTGAATTAAGGATGAAAAAATCCCCCAAAGCAATGTCCCAAAAAGAATAGGAACATGAAGAACATTGCTAAAGCACAAAGAATCTGTACACAGTTGTTGAATGATGACTGCTATAGTATTGAAATGAATAACCTCTGTTGAAATAGATGATGATTAGGACCAAGAAGACAAGAATTTTCATGATTTCCCCCAATGAAACTATTTGAATCAAATGGAAAACAAAGGCAAAAATTTAGCAATTGAATATACAAATGGCATAGATACCGAGAGTCTGAAGAAAACTAATCAAGTGAAAATATAAGGTTTCCTCCACAAAATAGGAATACAAGAGTGTCTAAATGGTAAATGCTCCATCTCATCAAAATGCATGGGTAACTAGCTACTGCATCTACTTAGTACATAGGAACAAGAACTAGAGGAATATATGTAGTCGTAAATTGTACTCGCTTTTAGGTGAGTACAATTTCACGCTTAATTTGGACCTACTTTAATGATCCTTACATTTATGCATTTCAAACACCCTTTAACTAGGCCCTAATTTCCAAAATTATGCATTTTGTGGTCCAATTTAAAACATTTTCTGACAATTTGCAATCATAAAACAAATGCTCTCATTTAATACTTTATCTTCGACATTTAATTTTTTTGAAAATAGGGCTAGGACACTAGTACCTAGGGTGTCTATGTCCCCCTATTTTGGATCCAATTTCAAATATGCAGGTGTCGACATTTTATTATTTTAAATTCAAATATCTGAAGTTGGCCATCAAGATCTAATTTTTGGGAAATTACAGAAACACCTATAGATACCTAGTCTTTTCACCATTTGAAACTAGAAGTCAAGAGAATGAAAGAAGAAAGAAACAAATAAAGAAAGGAGAAACAAGAGATCATTACATCCCATCAAGTACATTCATATTTGCACATTTCCAAGTTCATTTGTAGATTTGATCAAGTCTTATTCCATGATTGAAAGTTGATGCCAATAGAAGAACACGATAGATTCTATGTTTGGGAGATGAATTTAGCCATTTCCTTCAACCTAATGACTTGTTTCCTAGTGTTATCATCTTCAAGCTTCATCTTATTTGTAATAGAAAGCAAGCTATTATTATGGTTTAGATTTTCTAAGAGTGCTTTGACTTCCTCTTAGTTAGATCTTGCCATTTTCATATAAGAATCCTCCTCTAATGCACTTGAGTACGGTTTCATGCATTTTTAGCTCATAACAACCTTAGACACACTTAACATCAGGGAACACATTGCTATCAATTATTTTCATTGGCTATTGTGGAGGTAGAATACTAAAACAAGGGTTTGACTAAGGCAAAATCCTATATAGCCACCATCCACCATCTCTTTTTGCAGATTTATTACAACTCCAAATCTGTTAATTTTTTTTTATAGGGCAGAGATTAGAGAGTAGACAAAGAGCTTCAGACCCAAATTTTCATATCCAAAAATAACCTAATAGGTCAGTGTCGACCCCAGAGGAAACATCATTTGAAATTTAGTTGAAATTTATATCACAAGTGCATAGTGTCCTTCTCAGCCTAGATCTAGTGTCAAAATTTCTGTTACAATTTTCCAATTTTTTAAATCTTGCATTTTAAGATTAGGGCAAAAAGTTTAATTAGGTTAATATAAGAAATTCAATTCCAATTGATTTCCTAGGCTCTAAGGAATAAGATCTAGGTTTGGTTGACTCACCTTCTTGGTTGAAAGTCAACCAAATTACCTTGATTTGCATTCTAATGTTCTTTTGAAAAAAGACTTGATCCTAGTGTTCTATGTATTAGACCTAGGATCCCTTTTTCATCAAAACAATAGATCACTCCAAAAAGTGAAACCAAGGAAGCATTAGCACCAATAGTAGAAACCTCCCCATAATGTGGAAAGGGAGATCCATGATAGGTCCACTTAAACTGTGTCACCAAGAAGTGCATGAAGGAGAACCAAGAACATCTGAATGTGCACAAAAGGTACATGCAACTGAAAAGGGTATGCAAACTAAGTTACACACACAAGAGGAAAGAATCATTGGGATTTAATGCTATTGTGGAAGGACCAATCACTTGAAAAAGGTGTGATGGAAAAACAAAAGGCCTAAACAACTCCCCATTGAACTTTATATCATAGTGTGAGTACAAAAGGCACAACAAGATGTGCAAACAATCCCCATAAAGCATACAATAGAATGTCACCTTATCTTAGTGCATCTACAAAAGAGAAATTGCATGCAAAATATGCCTACAATTCCCCAATAGGAAAAAAGATGGAAATGCATGTAGAATATCCTAAAACAAGTCATCCCACACAAACAAAATGTTTCTTGGAGCTAAAACATCCAAGTAATTCACCATAATGTGAAAACACAAAAAACTAAATAAAGTGTACCTAGAGAAAATATGGAAAATGTACATGGATGGATGTGAAGAGCTCTAAAAGAATGTCCCAATGTCGTTGGAATCACAAAAAATGGAGAAACAAGTCAAAAGTTGTGAGCTCAGGAGTGAAAACAACACATTTAACTTTGACAGGCAATAAAATGTATTAGCATAAAAAAACGGTGATAAGACCCATACCACTACAAATTAAAGGAAACCATCTTTCCAATGATATCTCGTTCACCCAATTTTGATACCATATGTCCAAGTTATGGCCAAAAGAAAAAAATGACTCTTTTAAGGCCAAAGGGGCTTGGAGGGGGCCTTATTGGTGGCCATATCACTGACGTCAACATGATGTCATGCTGAAATAAGTGGAATATTCATAAAATATTCTCCCTTTCAAAAAAAAAATCTAGTGGTCAAGAAACAAAAGCGATTATCAAAATATTCTTTGAGATTCCTCCTGGAAAAAGTCGCCCATCAAGAAAAAATTGTTCACTATCAAGAAAGTGGTTTTGCACAATCGAAAAAGCCAACATTCACCAAAAAATTGTTTATCTATCTAAAAGGGCTTCCATGAAAGAGTACCGGCTAGAAAGGTTTTTCGTCGAGGAGTGGCTGCCGATGCTCTATGTGGGGTCACCCTTAGGCCTGCCCTGCATAGGGTTTTTCAAATAAAAAATATTCTTTTTGAATAATAATTTTTTTTTTGAAAAAAATAAAATAATAATTTTTAAAAAGTATTTTTTTAATAAAGGATTGTCAAACCGGTATGGTCGTACAGAGGCCCCTATTAAAAAATTTGCCTCAAAAGCTCTCAAAAATGAAATAAGGAAAATTTATTGTCAAAATTCATCAAATTGGCCTCTTGAATGCAATGGCGAGATCCATTTTGCACCAAAATGCATTGGAAAATTTCCCAACTCCAAAATTTACAAAAAAAGAAATGAAGTTTCCAAATTTTCTCCTATAACCCTCGTTGAAAAAAAACCTCAAAAAATGGATAAGGGGTTTGTTAAATCCACACTTTGATACCATATTAGAATTGTGAATAACATGGACGCATGATCAAACAATGAACAAAAACATAGGTTCCACTTAAGAGAGTTGCATATAATGATTTTCTATATCCTCAACAAGAAAAACTTACATAATGAAATAATACAAAGAGAGAGTGCTTTATAAGAGCAACCCTAAATGATCAAGGGATTAGATCATGACAAGTGTCATCAATTTGTGTGATGAGACAAAATGATCTAATAATAGCTCTCTAGTTAACATTAAAAAAAACTCATAAGTTTAGCTTAAGTGCATGAGAATAAATTAGCCTAATAATCAAATTAAAGATTAATTAATTATTATCTAATGCATGGTTACTCTAACACATAGTCCAAGTATGTTCTATATTTATTCTCACACTTTCATATGGTTCATTGCAAACCTACTTTGACTCCCTTCCTTTGTGAAGTCAAAATTAAAGCTAAGCATTCTTCACCTTTGGTTGATGGCATGCTATATCGACAACATATTGGTAGCATTATTTACTTGAATCATATGAGATATGATATTTCATATGTTGTGAGCATAAAATCTTGATTTACGTAGGAACCACATGAGGTACATTGGAAGGTAGCCCATGGATTCTCCATTATATTTATGGTACTCATAGTTTTGTGATTTATTCTGCAACAAACATTGATATCAACTTAGTGGACTACACTCCTTCTAATTGGTTGGGCTCTATATAAAGAACACAATAATAGTATTTCTAGGTATAAAAAATTGCCTTGGAATGTGCTCAGAAATATCACCATCAAATATTCCCCTATGGGTGGGATGGCTAATTAAGGGGACTTTGTCAAAAATATTAAATTTTGGGATGAATTGCATTTAATCCTGGAGCATGTGAGAAACTCTATCATAAATGAAGTTGGCCCTCATATTGCACACCATGTCACAGATTGATATGTATCTCTCTCAAGATTGTATTGATTACATGTATCCTCCCAATTGCATAAAAAAAAATTATTTCTTCCCACTTTTGGCTCATTTTATCAAGCTGCATGTGTTGGTATATGGAGCCTAATCAGACTCGGAGGTTAAATTTTCCCCTTTTATTGGCATGGTTTCCCCCCAAATTATTTAACGGGGTCAAGGGGCAACGCCCCCAAGACATAAAAAACCCTATTTTTGTAACAAACATAAGTCTTGATAAAAGACTAAGGGTTTGGGTTTCTATTGAAATTGTATTGTAGCAATCACAACGGTATTGAGTTGCAAGGGATTACTGGTTGTAATAAATTTGATTTACTGGATAATAATATTGGACTCTTTGTTGGTGGACGTAGCCCAATTTTGGGTGAACCACATTAAATATTGTCTCTTGATGTTATTATTTCTATTTTTTCATTCCTCTGTTTAATATTTATTTGCATTTAATTGATATTTTCTGCATACAATTCCTAACAAGTGGTAACAGGGTGGGTTGTGTTCGATTATCATTTATAGGAAGGTCTCACGGTTGAGTGGGAGTCTCACAGTTAAGTGGGAGCAATGGAAAACAAGGGTAAATTGAAGGTAGATAAATTCAATGGGAAAAACTATCAATTATGGAAGATGTAGATGGAGGATTATCTCTATCAGAAGGATTTATGGAGGCCGTTGGGAGGAACAACCAAGAAACCGACAACAATGAGTCATGAGGAATGGAATCTTCTGGACATAAAGGCATTGAGAGCCATTCATTTATGCCTAGCACAATTGGTGGCATTCATTATTAGAACAACAAATACAATTGAAGAGTTGATGGAAACCCTGGTGAAGTTATATGAAAATCCTTCTGCTTCGAATAAGGTATTTCTCATGAAACGTTATTTAATATGAAAATGGCAGAAGGTGGGTCAGTTGCTGATCATTTAAACGAGTTTAATACAATTACCAGTTAATTAACTTTTGTAAATGTAAACTTTGATGAATAAGTTAGGGCTCTTTTGATTCTGTGTTCTTTGCCATAAAGCTAGAATAGCTTGGTCATGGCCATTAGTAATTCTATTTCTGGTTCCAAATACATTGAAATTTGATGATGTTGTTGGTGTTATTTTGAGCAAGGAAATTCGTAGGAAAAGCTCAAGTGGAACATCCACATCAAGTAGTGTTTTGAATGCAGAAAGTAGAGGCAGGACAAAGGAGAGAGGAAACAATTCTAGAAGCTGTGGGAAGTCACAAGGAAAATCAAAGGACAAAAGGTCCCAATATAGAGACAAGAGGGATTGCTAGTACTGTGGTAAGCTGGGTCATTTAAAGAAAGATTGCTGGTCTCAGAAAAGTAAAGGAGACAAAAAGGAAGGCAATAAAGAGGAAAATGTGGTAAGTAATAAATATGATGAGGATTCTTTGATTCTTTCCCTTGATAATGTTGATGATTCTTGGGTGTTAGATTCAGGGGCTTCATTTCATGCTACACCCCATAGAATTTATTTTCTTGATTATGTCCAAGGGGATTTTGGGCTAGTTTATTTGGGAGATAATGAACCCTGTCAAATTGTTGAAAAGGGAAGAATCAAGATTAAGTTGCAGAATGGGAATCATTGGCTACTACATGAGGTAAGGCATGTTCCAAAGTTAAAAAGAAATTTAATTTTAGCAGGGCAACTAGATGATGACGGTTGTGTTGTTACCTTTAGTGATAAAAATTGGAAGGTTACAAAAGGTGCCTTAGTGATACCAAAAGGTGTGAAAGTAGGCACCTTATATCTTTGTATAGGTCATACTGTTCCTTCTACTTTAGCTATTGTAGGTAAAAATCAATGTTCAGGAATAGATGCTGCAGTTCAACAGACAGAAAAATAGATAGTTGCTATGGATTATGAATCAACACTGTGGCATAATAGACTTGAGCATATGAGTGAAAAAGGTATGAAATTACTTCATTCAAAGAATGTTTTACCAGGTTTGACTCACGATATTATGTCACTTTTATTGATGATGCAACAAGGAAGATATGGATTTATTTCCTTAGGAAAAAATTTGATGTATTTAAAACTTTTAAGAAATGGAGAAGCTTGGTTGAGAATGAGACAGGTAAAAAGTTAAAATGTCTCAGATATGATAATGGTGGTGAGTATTGAAGCAAAGAGTTTGAATATTATTGTTCCTCCAATGGTATTCATAGGAAGAAAATGGTTCCAAGGACTCCATAGGAAAATGGAGTGGCTGAGTGCATGAACAAAACAATAATGGAGTGTGCATGAACTATGAGATTTCATGTTTGGATGCCTTTAAACATGTGGGAAGAGGTTGTAAACACTATTGTTCATTTAATTAATAGAGGTCCTTCAATTCCCTTGGGTTGTGGAATTCCAAAGGAAGCATGTATAGGTAAGAAGGTGAGTTATTCTTTTCTCAAGACCTTCGGTTGTCAAGCATTTGCACATGTAGATTCTGAAAATAGAACCAAGCTAGATGCAAAATCAAATAAATGTATATTTGTTGGATATGGCATTGATGAATTTGGTTATAGGCTTTGGGATTTCGAAAATCAAAAAAATTGTGAGAAGTAGGGATGTCATATTCAATGAGAAAGTGTTGTACAAAGATTAGTTGCAGTAGCATGAGAAGAAAGAAAATGATTATGTAGTGCTGGATGATACACCAAATAGTGATGTTCTAGTGGTTCCTCATGCTCCGCAACACCAGCAACAACAAATACCACAAAATCTAGTGAATGTAAGACGATCTTCAAGGATAAGTAGACCTCCAGAAAGGTTTTCTTCCTCTTTGTATTCTATTTTGTTAACAAATGTTGGTGAACCTGAAGGGTATGATGAAGCTATGTAGGTGGATTCAAAGGTTTAGTGGAAGCATGAAATGGAAGAAGAAATGGACTCCTTGCTAAAAAAAAGACTTGGGAATTATGCAAGTTGCTTGCAGGTAAAAAGGCTTTACCAAGCAAATAGGTTTATAGGCTGAAACAGGAATATGGAGGTAAGAACATATTTAAAGCCAGGTTAGTTGTAAAAGGATTTGCACAAAAAAAGGGCATTAATTTTGTTGAAATTTTTTCTCCAATTGTTAAGATGACTTCTATTTGCACTATTTTAAGTATTGTGGTTGTTGAAGATTTTTCATTTGGAACAACTAGATGTGAAAACTACCTTTCTTCATGGTGATTTGGAGGAGGAGATATATATGGAACAACCCCAAGGATTTGAGGTCAAAGGCAAGGAGAAATTGGTGTGCAGATTGACGAAGAGTTTATATGGCTTGAAACAAGCACCTTGGCAATGGTACTTGAAATTTGATAGTTTTGTTGTTGAGCAAGGCTACAATAGGTGTAATTATGACCATTGTGTTTATTTTAAGAAGTTGGATAATGACAACTACATTATTTTATGTTTATATGTTGATGAAATGCTTGTAGTGGGGTCTAACATGTATCGCATAAGTGAGTTAAAACAACAGTTAGCAAAATCATTTGCTATGAAGGATTTGGGGACAACAAAAAAAATCCTTGGTATGAGAATTTGTAGAGATAGGAAGAACATAAAATTGACTCTATCTTAGGTTGGTTATGTTGAAAAGGTGTTGCAAAGATTCCACATGGAGAATGCAAAAGTTGTCAGCACACCTTTGCCTAGTCATTTGAAATTGACTAAGGAGATGTATCCAAAGACACGAGAGAAGGAAGATAAAATGTCCAAGGTACCATATGCTTCAGTTGTAGGAATTTTAATGTATGTCATGGTATGCACAAGACCATATATTGCACATGTTGTTGGATTCGTAAGCAGGTATATGAGTAATCTTGGATTGGAGCATTGGAATGCAGTAAAATGGGTTCTCAGGTATTTGAGAGGTACATCCAATAAATGTTTATGTTTTGGAGGCTCTAATACTGATTTAGCAAGTTATGTAGACTCAGATTTGGTAGGGGATATTGATACCAAGCAGAGTACTACAGGTTATGTCTTTACTGTAGGTGGGAAAACATTAAGTTGGATCTCACAGTTGCAAAAGGTGGTTGCTTTATCGACCATGGAGGCAAAGTATGTAGCTGCAACGAAGGAAAGAAAGGAGATGATATGGCTACAATCTTTCATGGAAGAATTGGGCAAACAATAGGCCAACAATTATTTGTTTATAGATATCCAGAGTGCCATACATCTTGCAAATAATTTTTCCTTGCATTCAAAGACCAAACACATACAGTTGAGGTATCACTTCATTCGGTTGGTGTTGGATGAAGGATAGTTAAGGCTAGAAAAGATACATATAGATGAAAATCCAGCAAATATGTTTACAAATGCAGTGCCAAGGGATAAGCTAAGCTCCTCTTCAGCTTCGGTTAGTCTTCAAGACTGAAAATAATCAAATCAGAACAATAGGGTCCAAGGTGCTTATTTCAAGTGGGAGCTACAGGGTCAACGGTGTTATGACCAGTCTCCAAGTGGGAGATGATATGGGGTGGAGTCTGATTAGTCTCCAAGTGGGAGATTGTTGGTATATGGAGCCTAATCAGACTTAGAGATTAAATTTTCCCCATTTTTATCGATGCGGTTTCCCCCCAAATTATTTCACGGGGTCAAGGGGTAGTGCTCCTTGTGGGGTCCAAGGGTAGTGCCCCTTGCGAGGTCTAGGGGTAGCACCCTTGGTGTGCTCCCTATCGTGATATAGGGTAGGGTCGAGGGGAAACACCCCCAAAACCTCTCACAATTTTTATTATTTTATAAAGGCGTTGGGTGTTATTTTTCTATTGGCCGACATAAAAAACTCTATTTTTGTAACTGACATAAGTCTTGATAAAAGGCTAAGGGTTTGGGTTTCTGTTGACATTGTATTGTAGCAATCGCAACTGTATTGTAGCGATCACAGCGGTATTGAGTTGCAAGGGATTAGTGGTTGTAATCAGTTTGATTTACTGGATAATATTATTGGACTCTCTGTTGGTGGATGTAGCCCGATTTTGGGTGAACCATGTTAAATATTGTCTCTCACTGTTATTATTTTTGTGTTTTTCATTCCTCTGTTTAATCTTTATTTGAATTTAATTGATATTTTCTGCATACAATTCCTAATAGCATGTTCACCTTGCCTTTTCTTTGTATACTAAAAGTTTATGGAGTCAATTTCAACTGGTTATCAATTACTATTTTTTTACTTCCTTGTTGATAACTATGGGTGGGGAAATTGTTCAAGAAGAGCCCAACAATTGTGACTCTCTAAGGAATGATCTAGAGATTTATCCTATCCTCCAAAAGGGTAAGTTCACCTCATACATTGAGGCCTTGAAGGGTCGTGACCCTAACATTTCCACAAAGCTTGCTAATTCTTGGAAGGGAGGCCTTGTTGAGGTTTGGGGATTTTCCTTCTCTTTCTTTTTTGAGTTAATTTTAGTGGCCACATGCCTCCTATGGAGGGTGCTAACATTCCCAAGAAACCTAAAGGGAACTATCAAAAGGATATGGAAAAATTCTTAAATAAAGGTGAGAAATTCAATAGGTTGTAGAATGGCTATAATAGAGATGACCTACTTGGGTATGGAAGAATATTACTGAGGTGCTGATGAGGTACATTACCCTGGATGGATGTTTTAAAATATTTCTTGCTTATTTTTCTCCTATTGTAAATTACTTTTGCCACAACCTGAAAATATAATTTACATTTTGGATCCACTCCTCATTGGAACAATTTGTCAAAGTCATGCATGATAAAGGAAAACCCCTACCTCTTCACTAGGATTTAATCTACTAGCTCTATTGGTATAACTTGGATCTCTTCCCTACCATATCTTCCCTCCCTTGTATTGTTAGCCACTCCTTTATTCACAAGGGTGTTCCTATTAACCCAAATTGTTACCTTGAAACCCCCTCTTTGTCTACCAACTCCACCCCCTCCCCAAACTCAGAGTTACCAAGGTCCAATCCCCTCAAGAGAAAAACCTCTACAAATGATTCACCTACTCCTAGTAAGAAAAATGTCACCTTTGAGGAATCTCCCCAAATTTTTATTTCAAATGACAACTTTGGCTCCTCTTAGTCCCCCTCACTTGATGTGACTCTCAAGGAATCTCCTCCTAGTCCTCCTACACTATGTAGCTTATCTGCTAGTTCCCCATCTTCTCGCTAGCATGATGTTGGGCATGCTCAAGAGTTGGAGGCTATTAGTTTAGACACCTGTAACCCTTGTATGAATTGTTCCTCTCTATGAGAGAAGGTGGATGAACTTTTCAAAGCCAAAATTATTCAAAATGATATACTTAAGTGGCTATTGGTCTAATTTCTCATGACAAAGGATAAAATCCAATATCTAGAGTTTGTTGTGTTGAAAAAGTTAAGATTGGCCAAGTGAGGTGGAGAATGTAGATCATTGGGATCTATTGAAAGGCATTGCTCAAAATTTTGATAATTAGGCCAATCTAGAAAAAGAGGTTGGGGAAATTAAAAATTCTATTGAGTCTCGTGAGGATTACATGAGCTTGAGAAAGGAGGTTACTAAACTACATTGCAACCAAGATAATATTCTTTCTAGTTTGTAGAAGATTGTTGAGTGCAACAAAGAAAATATGAAGAATATGACAATCACTATCCAAGTGTTTTAATAGGAGCTCCATAATTTCTATGCAAAGAGAGCTATGGGGGAAAAATTCTAATGCACCCTACTAGCTCCAACAAAAAAGGTTAAGTCTATGGAGAATACGCCACCTACTACCATGGATAATGTGTGCAGGTGAAATTCCTAGTCTAAAAATGCAAAATGAAATGAATGCAAACAAGGAAATACACAAACAACACCTCAACGACTAGCCTAGTTAAACTTGAACAAAATGAAATATAAAAGGAAGTATGTTACCTTGCCCAAGTTGATGAGTTGGTTGGCCCTATTGATTCATTCGATTGTGTGCTCCTTCGAATGGAAAATAGCATGAAACTTAATGCAAAATGATGGGGATAGAATGAGGAATGAAATGGTGCAAGTGGGTATTTGGATAGGTGCAAAGTATGAGCTCAAAGATGCAACAATGGTGGATGCTTATGTGAATGCTTGAAGGCTTGAATGATAGATTGTGTGCTTGATTGAATGAATGCAAATGAGGGAAAAATCCTCTAAATTTAGGGGAAATTCCTCTAAGAAATGAAGGGTTGTGATGATGCCACCATGGAAAAGATCAAGGGCTAGGGTGAGTTAAGGACTCACAAGCCCTCACATCTTGCCATGTGGTGAGTGAGGTGTCAAAAAGGAGGTGAGGTGGAGGTACCTTATGGTACCTTGGGATTGGGACAAGATCTCCTCATAAAGGAGGTCCTTGTCCCCATATGAGTGATGTGACACATGAGGAATTAAAAATTCCTCAAATATCCTCATGGGGAAGAGGAGAGGAATTAAAAATTTCTTAAAAGTCATGAGGGGAATAAATGTGAATTTTAAATTCACATGGGGGAATGGGTTGCCTTCTCCAAAAGGAGAAAGCAATTAATGAAGGTTGACTTGGGGGTATGTCATAAATGACATAAGGATTAGATTGACCTAATCATGTAATTAAAGTTGTGCAAATAGGGAATTAATCTGATTAATAAAGGATTAAGGCAAGTGGAGAGTTATGGAGGATGTGACACTAATCTTGATTAAGGGTGTGCACATCCTAACCATGGATTGATTAAATTAATCCAGATTAGAGGGGAATTATGGAGGATGGGACAAGGAGAGAGAAAAAGGTGAATTTAAAATTGATTTAAATTCATAAATCCAAATGACTAAATTAAATAAATTAAAGTATTTATTTAATTTAGAGAAGAAAGGGGATAAACGATAAAGTATTTAATTATTTAATTAAATACCTTAGGAACATTAGAAAAAGAGGAAATATTAATTAAAGAAATTATTTAATTAACGCCAATGAAGGGATGCGAGATTAGACGAATAAAGGGGATGAATTTGACCATATGGGGTGGTCAAATTTGAATGTCTACATTTTCCACCTCTTTGAAATAATGTTAGAATAACAATGTTTCGAAGAAAAATAAAATGTAGCTAACTCGATAGAAAAAAGGACTGGAAAGTGATGCCTCGATGTGGGTGAAGCTGTGTAGGTTGTCAAATCATGGAAAAAGAAAGGGAGATGCCCTGACCTCTCAAGGAAGTGGATGGGATGGAGGAACAAAGGAAAATGATAGGGTATGCCCCCTCAAGAGGGCGGATGGGGAAGAAAAAGGGGCCCCGAGCAACTTCTCGATATGAAGAAACATAGGGTACCATGCGATAGAGCGTGAAAACCATGAAGAATGGCTTTTGAACGGAGGAAAATAGACAAACGGGGTGCAAATAGCAGCCTGTGGAAGAAAGGGGATTAAATGAATTAAAAAGGGGTTAAATAAAGGGTAAAAATTACCCAAAAATTAAAAAGTTAAAAAGAGAGGGAAAAGTTATATGTAGTAATTTTAGAAATTACTATTCACCATTTTCATACTTGGCAGTTGACTCAGTAAGAGAGAGAGGAAGAGTGACAAGGATGGCTGACAAGAGTGATGATGAGGGATTTGTAGATGCCGAGATCATCCACCAAGGCGAGGAGGTGTGCTTGTTCTACTATGAGCGCGTGATACCCCGCCAGGTTAGAGAAAAAACCCTTCTCTGTGAATTTTGATTTAGATTTTAAAATTTTATGCATTTTAAATGAGGGTTTTTGGGAGGGTAGGAAATTGGGATGAGGCGAATGGGCGAATTCGCCCGTCCATATGGCATAATCATGTTGGAAGTGGAATTACTCTGAGAGGGGGGCGTGATTCAGAGTAATATATTTAAAAAATTTTATGACTTGAAATGCAAATTTAAAGCCTTTGATCTTGAACAAAAATGTGACCTTATATATGCAATGTAAACACTAAATTTTGAATGATTGTTTTAATGACTTAATAAAATATAACATGAATGCTTAACAACTCATATCAAAGCATGATGTACATTGTTCATATAATGCTGAATGAACAATTTTTGATGCTTTCTTTTACACAAGACACAAAACTTACTTAAGGCAAAATTTAACATTCACACATTGAACATGAACGATTGCACTTTGATCTTAAAGATACTTGGAACTATGGAAAGGTATTAGAGCATTGCATGAAAAAAATTCAAAAATGACTGAAAGAATAAGCAAGATAGGCACAAATCACACAAAAGAGAAACACAAATTTTTGACGAGTGGAAAACCCTCTTGGGGTAGAAAAATCACTCCAAAATGCCTTACAGGCTTAATTCCAAACTTATTACAATGTTTTTCAGAGCACCAACTCAGTAACAATGTGGAGCACCAACTCCAATAACAATGTGGAGCACCAAATCCAATAACAAACTGAAGCACCCACTTCAAGTTAGAAGCACCAACTTCTTTTGAATCAAAATCTCATGATAATGCAAACTGTTAGGACCTTATAACTGCATTAACGTCTGCAATCACAAAATCACAACAAAATACAAAATGATATTTTCAATAATTCCCACTACAGAATGTATTTGCATATGATAGTATAAATACCCTCACTGAAAATCTTTATGTAATCTTTGTAATACAACCAAAGACATAAACAACATAAACCCTCTTTTCACCATTTTCAAATACAAAAGATATCACTATAATAAACCCTCATACCCTTTTCAACAATACTCTATTTTTTTCTTATAACTTCCCATCACTATTTCTCTTTTTCAACAAATATTCTTTTCAGAACCTCTCAACCAAATAATGGCTTATTGCCATTCTTTTTATACAACAAAAAAACTAAAACCCTTGTACCAAAATGTTAGACCTCGATTCAAGAACCAAACCCTCGAGTTAGGGTTTCTAAATCAAACTAATAAATACAGTTGAAATAAAAAATATTTCTTTCTTTTTCTGAATAAAATCAACTGTAATAATCTCTTTTCTTTTCGAGAAAAATAGAGACCATGAGAGTAAAATTTCTTTCATTTTTATTTATTGCAAGACAGAATGTAAATGATCTTCTTTTACCTTATTCACTTTCGAAGAAGAAACTTGCAGAAGTTACCTCATGGCGGTTTGAAATAAAAATCCCATAAAATCCTCTATTACCTCTGCTTCCAGCTCGTGGAGAGTCCACCAACCAACTCGCCACTCTTCATAATCTAACATATCTGAAAGCCAAGCCAAAATACCATCTAGAATACTCTCAAGCTAAATTGTAATCTCTTCATGGTGGCGTAGCTAGGGTTTGAAACCCTATATTCTCATCTTGTGCTTCTTTCTTTATTTTTCCATTTGATCGCCGAGTCTTAAAGACTTTATTCAAAAAAGTATAATCTTTGAAGTCCACATCAAATAATATTAAACATCATTTGGAATTCGGAAGATATCGACACAATAATAATCAAATGATAAAACTATTATGCTGTCGATACCCGATATCACTCAAGAGATTGAATATTCCTTGGTCACTACCATGTGACTTCAAATAAAGTCAATCCCATGTCAAATATAAGAGGCCCAAAACAATATTACTTGAACACTTAGCCCAATAATAAACACTATAGTTGGCTTGAGTGCAAAGTGAATGCACTTTAAAATAAAAAACAAATGCCTTAATGCCGACCAATACATTTACCAAAAACTTATATCACTTATAAACCATGTGCCAAGATATATGTAAATATAACATATGTATTGAACCCATGTAAAATGTGAAGGCCCAAGTGTATGTCGAAATACACTTTGTATGAAGTGATATGGTAAGTCCAAGCAATAAATATATATGTATTATTTTGAGTAAAAAAAAATGAACTCCATGTAATGAAAAACTTATGAAGCTATATACAATAGCCAACTCATGAATACAAATCTGACTGTGTATCAATACCAGGTATAGCATGAAATATAGCTTGAAAGAGTCTTGTATATGTCTGAATAGAATCAAGTAAGAACTGAAAGTCATCATTCCAAACCATAATAGCCAAATGCACCAATGAATATGCCAATGCCAAACCAAGAACCAATCAATTTTGACATCAAGGACAAATAGCACAAAAGAGAAGTCAACAAATTGCCCATCTGAGGGCATGGCTAGAGAGAGAGGCGAATTTTCTCATCAGGGGCCCAAAAGAATAAAGAGGCAAATTTTCCTCTTGAAAGGGAAATCCACCCAACAAGGGTGGCGGGTTACAAAGGAAGATGAATTCACCCCTTGAAGGGGCAAATTTGACCGACAGGGGGCGGATGAAAAAGAGAGGCAAATTCGCCCGACAAAGGGCGAATGAAAAAGGGAGGTGAATTTTCCTCTTGAAGGGGTGAATTTTCCCGACAGGGGGCATATGACAAAGAGAGGCAAATTTGTCTCTTGAAGGGGCAAGTTCACCTAATAGGGGGCAGATGAAAAAGAGAGGCGATTCACCTCTTGAAGGGGAAAATTTTCCCAACAAGGGGGTGGATTCAAGAAAGAGGAGAGTTCACCTAGAGTAGAGGAAAATTCGCTAGGGAGAGAGAGAGAAAAGGCAGGTGTGCCCTGGAAAATGGCGAGTTCGTTGAGGGACATTGAGAAAAAAGGTGAAAATTCCAAGCAGAGAGAAAAGGTGAATTCGCCTAGGTAAAAGGAGAATTTGATGGACTGAAGGTAAAGGAAAATTAACCTTTCAAAAAGGAGAATTTGTTGAGGATGACAACAAGGGTAAACTTTCCTTTTCGAAAAGGCGAATTTGCATCGAGATGAAAAAAGGCGAAATTGCCTATGAAAGAGGCGAATTTTCTAGACATAAGAAGAAAAGGTGGATTTTCCTCAGAAAGGGGAAAATTTTCCCAGCACAAGGGTGAATTCACCAAAAAACCAGGGTAGGGGAAGAATGGAAGAAAGGGAAATGCAATTGATGAAAGAATGACATATGTTCAATGTGTATGCAGAGCTTCAAGACACTGCGGAGGTGAGAGAGACACTCAATGGTGTTAGAGGTGACCATTAGGGCGATGAATTCCGATGACCATGCGAAACTGGCATATGCAGGGTTGCTTCACATGTTGGGATATCCCAACATCGGAGCACATCAAGCATTGCTAATGACATTAATGGAGCGATGGAGCTTAGAGACATCGACCTTCCATCTCTCGACATGGGAGATGATGATGACCCTCAAGGACATATGGAGGATACTGTGACTACCGATCAAAGGACACCTGGTGAGTTGGACACAAAGCCAGGGGTGAGAGCAAGACAGGAGGTTGTAGAAAATCTTTGGATGGGAAAATCTCCCTATCTAGAGGGCAGAGTTAGATTTGGATGGATGTTTGGGATTGGGGGTAACAACACTGCCACTCTACCTCTGCAGATTGATCAGTGGGATCTTATTACTAGACAGGAGCGGGCAGTTTGCAACCTCAAGGTCATTGAGGTCATGTGACACATTGTGGAGAGGAGGGAGGGAGAGTTCACATGGGGTGCATGCGTACTGGCTCAACTATATCGGGATCTACATGTGGTTTGCTCCAGGAGGGCCCTTAGTGTTACACATGTGACACTGCTCCAATATGGGTCTGGGAGCACATTAGTGTGTCAAGGTTGGGGATTCTGACAACAGGAGGGAAAAATGATACACTACTAGTCGCATACTGGTATGAGACAAAGTACGGTTGGTGGTTTCATTACACAGATGTTAGCGACTTAGAGGGATGGAAGAGGAGGTTGGATGATCTACAGGGAGATTAGATTGTATGGAGACTGTACTAGCATTGACAGTTTTCAGGTTGGAGACAAGATGAGAGGAGGCATAGGGGCTACTTCTTCATAGTATGCTACTTGATTAGACGGGACAAACGCATCATTGAGCTCCACAGGCCAGACAAGGTGATGAGGTAGTTCGGGGTACAGTAGGACATCCCGCTAGGACCACAAAGGTTTTAACGGATTACCTGAGAGTGGTTATGGGGTGATTAGATCACCAGAGAGTTTGTGAGACAAATGTGGGAGGAGTTACAACTGGTGCCATACCCTAGGAGAGGAGGGATAGAAGATGGAGGGATGACGGTGCGGTACTCCGCATGGTGGGCACGACATAGGCCAGGGAGGATTATGATAGTGCACTCAATTGTAGGGGAACTAGGGTATGGCTTAGAGGATGAGGCGAGATTAGCCAAAAAATGGAGGGTTAGGAGGAGAGGAGGCTAACAAAGGAGGGGCAGAGATAGAGAGGTTGATGCAAAGGAGGAGAGAGGCCATCGGGTGGGAGGAAAGGGGGAGGCGATGGAGGAGGATGCCCCAGAGATACATCCATTGGCTATAGTACCATATGTACCACCACCACTAGAGGATCCAACTGTACTACTAATAGGAGCTCTAGCAAGATTGTAGATCACAGAGCATAGACTCAGGGAGTCAAAGGCAGACATGGACAAGTTGTAGGCCAGGGTGGATAGGTTACAAATAGATGGGGAGAGGGATTATATATCCATAGTAGATGATGCAGGATGGCAGTTATTGGAGGCACTAGCAGAGAGGGATGATGCCTGAAGACAACTAGTAGAGCTATAGAGAGAGAGGATTGAGTTGAGGAGGGACTAAGATGAGCTCCGAGAAAAAGAAGAGGTTGTAGAGCAGACAACTGGGGATGCAAGGTCAACACTAGAGAGGGCAGAGGAAATGATGGCACAAATCCAAACCTTGTAGGATGAGAGGAATGTGACATAAGCATAGGTACATGCCTTGCAGGATGAGAGGGATGTGACAAAGGCACAGGTGCAGGTCCTGCAAGGTGAGAAGGATGCAACGATAGATCAGATGTCACAGATGCAGGAACATATAGACCACCTAAGGATGGCACATGATGCATTGGAGTAGGAGAGGAGATACCTAACTAGGTTACGAGATAGGTACAGGGTGGAGCGAGATGCATCTAGGATAAAGGAAACGAAGAGGGATGAGTACATGAGAGAGTCCAGCTATTACATGGGGGCTTATTTCAGAGAGGTTCCAGATCCCACACGTCGTGTACCTCCCTATGTATGAGCAATACCATAGATGCCAGCACCATCATGGTCATTAGGGACACATACACGAGGGTACAATAACTATCGAGAGACTCCCCCGTGCAGAGGACTAGTGCCAGATTCCCCACAAAGGTCAGATGAGGCCAACACAGGATAGAGAGGACAAATGAGAGGACATGATTCAAGTTTTTGATAGGTGCAGGGTGGATGGACAGTATATAGTGGCAAAGACCACAGATCCCACAACACAAATTAGATATAGATCATTTTGGTCATTGATGTAGTCTCCACATGTGATTTAGAGCCTTGTACTTATATTTTATTTGATGATTATTGATGTATATGGTGGACATGTATTTTGATTATATGATGGACTTTATTATGGACTATGTGATGGACATGATATTTTGATATTTATATGATATGTGATAGCCCTTATCGACACTATGTTGTGCTTATGTGATGGATGTTTTATTTATGTACATGTGTAGGTATATGTTTTATTATGGATTATGATGATGATTTGCATTTATGCCTATGTGTATGACATGGATGAAATGCATTATGTCTAACACTTTGTGATGCAGGATGTGATAAATGATTTATGATGTTATATGCTATGGACATGAGCCTAATGATTTGTGATTCATGTGGGGATGTATACATGAAATAATTAGCAAATGTGATCCAGAAACGTCAATCTGCTCATAGTAGATGGACATTTGTGTTGTACACTATATAATCAATTTTCATTTATTATGATTTGATGTGTGGTATGAGAATGCAACGTGACAGACTAATATGAAAAATGTTAATGCAATACTAGTTATGCAATATATGTAATGAAATGGACAATACGAAAGATGTTAATGCAATGAATTGATAATAAAATGAATATAAGATGCTTAGAATAAGAAATTAAGATTAATCTAAACAACTTAAAATGACCATGATATGGTAAATACACATGGGATGAAATGCAATGCAATGAACCTACCATGCGAGATGAGATGAAATTTACGCCATTTGAGATCAAATTATATTTTAATATGACCTCGATCAAGGTTAATGAATGATTGGATTCACCTGTTTCTATGACAAACATGCTTTTTCTTGTAGTTATGTATCAATCTCAGTTGCTTTTCTCATTTTGCACATCATAGACTAGGGATGTGACAAAAAAGATGACTTTGGTACTATTGGGGTTATAAAATGAATGTAGCCTACAAGAATGATGGGATTAATTAAATTCCCTACAAACATTAAATTTTGAATTAAATTAGCACATACATGAGTGTAAAGAAGGGCTTACATAGTGATGGAAGCTAGTGGTAGGCCTCCTTTATTTGCGTATCATACTTGCTTTAGCTTATCAAAGGTACTTTCCTTGTAATCATTATGAAAATAAGGGATGATGGGTGTGATAGTGCACCTATCAAAACCATAGGCATCTTGAGAAGAAAGGGAGATGGGAGATGGGTGTTTGCACAACCAAAATCACTAACTTCATAGGTTAGGGACAGGGTGGATGGAGGATAAATGCAATGCAACTGAATGAGACATGAAATGCAAGCCTAATGCTATTTTCCATTTTTGGAGGACTATTTTTTACTATAGAATAAGACACGATATGCCAGGGTATGAGGAACCAAGGAAGATTAGTGTCTAATGCATGAAACAAACACAAAAGACAAGGATGCTATCCCAATACCCCAAAGTCACAATGACTTTGATCGGACCAGGCATTGGGATAACCACAAGCACAAAGAATGTCCCAGTGTAACACAAGACCGCAAGGATCTTGGTGGGTACTACGTGGGACAACCAAGCAAACAACAACAAACAAAAAGACCAAGATATGCCCCTATGTTTACCAATCAAATCACACCATAATATGATGGATCATGGTGACCCTGACAAGGTATTATAGGAAGCTCAAATGATAAACAAAATGTCAAAAGCATCACAAGGAATTAATCAATTTAAAATTTCCTTTGCCACAAGATCAAAAGGCGGATGAGATTGATGCGGTCTGATGTAGGAAGGATGCATCCTATTAAGATCAAAGATGGAGACTAAACTAAGTGATCGACATGACTCAGGACACTCGAGACTGATTGAACCTCATGATACCAGTGGATCTCATTTGTTAAGAATCAGCTAGATAGGGACATACTTGATGACACGACACAAGACACAAGACCGACACACCCTAAAGACCTAGGGGATTGGGGGCTGATCAAAGATTAGCCTTGCCTACATGAAAGTGTAGAGCCCTCGTAGTTCGATAAAAGACCACAGATAAAAGTAGAAAGAGGACAATGGAGACAATGATGGAGGACAAATACTAGATGGGAAAGAGCCCTAGGGTGGATCAAATGATCAACCTTGCCTACATGAAAGCGTAGGGGAAACATAGTTTGAAAAGGACCAACGAAAAAAGACAAAACTAGATAGACAAGGATGAACGACTGACACGATAGGACAGACAAAATCCCCAGGGGGAAGATCCACATTAGCTTGTAGACCGTACTATTCCAGATACTAAAAAATAATGAGGATACCCATCGGGGAAGGGAAGACCACGACCAAATGAAGGTGTATGTAGTCAGATTCATTATTAATGACATGACAAGATGATACCTAATGAGGACCGACATGATGAAGGACCCTAGATGAAGGCGAGAGACTGATTGATGACATAGATAGACGAAACAAGCTCAAGATTATGGATAACTGATGAAGATTGTCCAATGCTCAACCAAAACATACCAAGCGGCGGATAAGCGGATGTAGATGAAAGGATTGGATTGAATAGGATGCTAGGATTGGATGTGAGGATAAGGTGGATGGAAGCATAAAGTAACTAGGATGCAAGGTAGATAATGATTAATCCCCTTTACGAATGACACCTATTACTAGGTTTTCACCAAACATACTTGTCCAAGGCACCACCAAGGGTGGTTTTCACCATAGGACAAATTAGTTCTCTTTACTATTTTTGAATTTTTGGATTTTTGGATTTTTTTTGGTATTTTTTAGGATAGGATAACCCAGCTGACTTAGGTGTGAAACCTTTTTAGGTGCATGATGTTGATAGGATCCTCTAGGGGCTCTCCTTTAGGTGTAGCAAGCCTATATGCCCCAGATCCATATTTAGTTGTGATAACGCAAGGACCCAACCATTTAGCCTTAAACTTTCCTTTCTTATCTTGATCCTGCTGAGTACATTGATTCTCCTTAAGGACTAGATCACCAACATTGAATTGGCGAGGATGAAATTTCTTGTTGTAGCTCCTACTAAGATAATGTTGATACACTTGAAGATGATTGTAGGCCCAGATACACTTTTCATCTAAGAGCTCCAATTGACTGAGTCATGCAACCCAAGTGTCTTCATCACTTATGAGATTCTTTAGAGATATTCTAAGTGATGGGATATCAACTTTGATTGGAAAGATGGCATTGCCACCATAAACGAGAGAATATGGAGTGGTGCCAGTGGGAGTGCAGATGGAAGTGCGATAAGCCCAAAGGGAGGGATGGAGATGGAGGTTCCAATCTCGACCGGTGTTATTGACCACCTTTTTAAGTATCTTGATCAATGTTTTGTTGGTAGCCTTCGCTTGGCCATTACCTTGAGGGTAATAGGGCGTGGACCAATGATGTTGGATATGAAAGGTGTCACATAGGTGTTTCATAGCTTGGTTTTTAAATAGATTTCCATTATCTATGATGATGGTGGATGGGATTCCATTTCTGTGGAGAATATGGAAAATGATGAATTTGGATATTTGAATACTCGTTATTTGAGAGAGTGGAATTTCTTCCACCCACTTGGTGAAGTATTCAGTGGCGGTGATTATGAAAGTGTGGTCGTCAGAGGATGGAGGGTAGATCTTTCTAATCAATTCAAAACCCCATTGAGAAAAGGGCCATGGTGCTATGAGAGGTTGGAAATCTTAAGTAGGAGCATGCATCAAATTTGCATGTTTTTGACAGGGTAGGCATTTCTTCACGAACTCACAAGAGTCATGCTTTAGTGTAGGTCAATAATATCCAACTCTCAGAATCCTTTTGACTAAGGCCATGCCATTAGAATGGGCCCCACAAACACCACTATGTACCTTAGTTAACACAATGCCAACTTTTGGTTTGTTCAAACACCTAAGAAGAGTTTCATCATACCCACGATGATAAAGTGTATCTCTCATGATGGTATAGCGGGAGGTGCATTGGATGAAGGATTTACGTTGATTGCATGTAAGGTTAGGGGGTAAGATGTTATCTTGGAGGTAGATGTAAATGTCATGATACCATGGTGACTTAGGACCTACTATGTCACAAACCATCTCACTCTCAGGGATATCATATGCAGGGATTAAGAGTTGTTCAACGAGGAACTCACAGTCCATTTGATCTTTTGGCATGTCAATCAGGGAACCAATTGTAGCCATTGCATTAGCTGCCTTATTCTGGACTTTTGGGATCTGTTCGAATTGGATGAAGGTAAAGTATCTCTTAAAGTCATCGACCATGTGTTTGTAAGGTAACAACTTATCTTATCATCCTTTGTCTGAAACTCATCATTGACCTATTTGATAATCAACTAGGAATTTCCAAAGACTCGTAAATGAGTGATGTCATTAAATAGCAATCCTAAGACCAGTGATAAGATCTTCATATTATGCTATGTTGTTTGTGCATGGAAACCCTAGCCTGAATGACTTCGGGATGTAGTCACCTTGTGGGGTGATGAATAAGATACTTGCACCAACTCCATTATGTGTGTACGACCCATCAAAATAGAGCGTCCATGTAGCTACTTTTGTGACTGTGAGGAATTCTTCATCAGGAAATTTTGTTACCAAGGGATAGGCATCTAACAAAGGAGCATCTGCCAACTGATCTACTGTTACATGTCCCTTAATTTCCTTAGGGTCCACATACTCTATGTTGAACTCACTTAGTAACATGACCCGCTTAGCCATGTGACCAGTCAAAGAAGTTTTTGATAACAAGTAATTGAGTGGATCAAATTTTGATATTAGCTTCACACAATGACTGAGCATATAATGGTGAAGCTTTTGTGAATTGAAGACTACAACTAGACAAGCTTTTTCCATTGGTGAATAGTTGAGTTCAAAGCCCACTAATGTTCAACTAATGTAGTAGATTGCACATTCTTTAGAAGACTCATCATGTTGAGCTAATAATGCCCCCAGTACAATTGAAGTAGCTGAGATGTACAAAAAAAGTGGTTTACCCAGAATAGAAGGCATCAAGATGGGTGGATGAGTCAATTAATCCTTGATTCTGTCAAAAGCTTGCTAACATTATGGATCCCACTTGAAGGTGGTATCCTTTCGCTAGAGATGGGTGAATGATTGGAACTTGTTAGCTAATTGAGCTATGAATCGTTTGATTGACTATAATTTCCCTTGAAGGCTCCTTAACTATTTAAGGTTATGCGGTGGGGGAATTTCCATGATTGCTTTGAATTTAGCTAGATCTACCTCTATACCCCTTCTGGAAACAATGAAGCTCAATAGCTTTCCTGATGTAACCCCAAATACATATTTCTTCGGATTCAAACACAACTTGTAATGATCTAACCGCTTGAAGATTTTTTTCAGGATCATAGGGTATTCTTCTCTTGTCTTGGACTTCCCAACAGATCATCAACATAATCTTCCATTATGATGTGAATAAGGTCATGAAATATGACAATCATGGCACGTCAACGATAAGTTGCTCCCGCATTATTGAGTCCAAAGGAAATGAAATTGTAGCAAAAGGTACCCCAAGGAGTGGTGAAGGCAGTTTTATGTTGGTCTTCGATCTAGTTATATCCAGAGAAACCATCCATGAGGGCTAGAATCTCATGTCCCATTCTTAAATCAACCAACATGTCAATGTTTGGTAGGGGGAAATCATCTTTAGGACAAGCTTTGTTGAGATCGCAAAAAAATGTTCAAATCGTAATATTCCAATTTGGTTTAGCAATAGGCACTATATTGGATATCCAATCAGAGTAGTCAATAGGCTTGATGAAATCGACCTCTAAATGTTTTTCCAACTCTTTCTTGACCAACAAAGCTACTTGGGGATGCATCTTTCTTAGCTTTTGCTTGACAAGTTTAGCATTTGGATGAACATCCAAATGGTGTACCACTAGAGCTAGATCCAGACCTGGCATATTTGAATAAGTCCATGCAAAATTGATAATTCCCTCTTTGTGCAGATAGACTATGGTAGAGTGCTCTTCTTATGATAAGGACTTGGATACATACTTGATCTTTGGATTTTCCTCAATTCCCAAGTTTACTTCTTGAGTTTCTTCGATGAGAATAGAAGATCATTCAGATAATTGAGTGCTCACAAGGGGAAGATGAACATCCCCATCCTCCAGTGCCTTGTCAAGGTTTTCACTGTCGGATACACCCTTTACTTGTACTTTTTCTAAGTTAGGAAGTGCCTTTGAGAGGTTTTCACTAGATGACCCTTTTTGATTTTGTTTCTTCTTATTTTTGTCGTTAGGGCGTTCATCCTCCCCCAATCCCATAAGACACACATAAGTATCTAATGATGGAAAGGTTTCAATAGGTGCACTACCATGTAGGTCCTAGTCAATGAGCTTAGGATGGCGAAGGGAAAGGCTGATGGAGAAGAAAAATAGGCAATAAAACATGGAGGAGAGATCCACGTCATCGTACACAAGTATGATGGATTCTTCTTCAAGTATGTCTTCAAGGAGACCATTGTCCACACTAACCTTCCTTGTTCTTCTATGTTGAGGCTTCCCCCTTGATAATTATATCTTTTGGTTAACTTTGAGGCACAAGGATACATCTCTTGGAAATAATCCTTAAGAGGGGGAGAAGGTTTAGGATCCTCACAGTATATCCATTAATTGATGTCATCTTCTGGTGTATCTTGTCTTGCTCTAGGAGGGAAAAAAGTGTTGGACCCCACATTCTTAGAGCTCAAAGTGATTGTATTCTCTTCTTGTTTCAGTGTGGACTGAGAAGGTTGGCCATACATATGAGGTGAGGGTGGCATAGTTGCCACATTTAAATTTGTGTGCATTTCATACTCACCACACCCTTTGTCGATGATTTGGACCTTGGTGATTTTAGAGTCAAATGTGGAGGATAGAATGGATGACATGGTGGATAACATGTTGGAAGATGGATGAGATGATGATGCTTGAGGTGCCCCCATTTCCACTCTTGGACAATAGTGAGAATGGGGGAAGGAATCTTCTAGTGCATGTAATGGTTGTGGATCCGCATGTATCGTTACTTCCATCCCATTAAATGGGAACTTTAGACATTGATGGTAAGTGGATGGGATGAATTACATGCCATAGATCCATGGGTAGCCAAGAAGAAGGTTATATGGGAGGTCCAGATCAAGGATATGGCAAGTAGTATACTGCACAATAGGACCAACCTGAATTGGAAGACAACTAGTCCCCTTAGAATCACACTCTATATTATCATATGCCTTGATAGTGATAACCTGATTATTTAAGTCAACATGGGTGTAACCTACCCGTTTTATGAACTTTAAGGTGCAAAGATTTAGGGAAGATCCATTAACTATGATGACCCTTTTCACTTTATGTCGAGCTACGAGGACCTCAATATGGAGGGAATGATTATGGTTCGAATCAATGCAAGGCATATTGTTTTGACTAAAGCCTACCTGATATGTGGTTGAGAGGTGTCCTACCAATGCTTGAAATTGGGTAGGATCTATATCATTGGAACATGGGTTTCCTATAAATATTTGGTTAGGATTTCTTGGTTAACGGGAGAAGACTTAATCAAATCTAGCATAGATATTTGGGTTGGAGTCTTTCCTAGGTGATCAAGAATATTATACTAGGAACTTACAGGAGGTGGCTAGGTTGACGTAGAGGCTCTAGGGATGTTGATGCGAGTGCGGTAGGTCATAACAACACTGTGGGTCTTTTCCTTTTACGTGTATCATAGACACATGAGGCTCGACCTGACTAATGCACATGACAATGCCATCATAGTTATATGGCACATTCTTATAACTAACGTTGTTTATGATGTTGCTCTGATTATTGTTGCTACTTGACCCAGGATTCGTGTTAGATGTACTGGCACCCTAATTATGCTTTGGGAAGGTGTTTTGATATATCTAGAGCTAAGCATTGGATGATGGGGCCTGGTTGGCTTCCACTTGTATATCACCCTGATCTATAAGATCCTAGATGTAGGTTTTTAAGCCTTGACATTTGTTTGTGGAATGCCCCTTGATCTTGTGAAAGTCACAATATTCATTTACCTTGTACTAGGCAGGTTTCAACTTAGACTCATCAAAAGGTTGGTCATAGGATACGTGATTGAGTAACTTGCTTGAATAAGTTTATTGAAAATGGAACTTAGGGATTCTCCTAATTGCGTGAATTGGTGTTTATTGTTGCCTTGATTATTCTGATTGGATTGCTAAGGAGGACGAGGTGCCCCCTGTGGCATTGATATGACATTGGAAACAAATGGCTGATTAGAGACGTGTTGTGGCCTTTAGGAGGTGTTAGCTACTTGAACATGTTTGGTGTTAGTGACAACATTATTGACAACATTCTTATTCTTGTTCCAGTATTAGGATTTATCCCCAGATGACTTTTCCTTATCAGGATTGTAAATTTTGATCACTCCTTTAGCAATAAGTGCTCTCTCAATGATAGGACCCTTATCTACTACCTTTGCAAAAGTTGTGACACAATGAAGATTAAGATTATGGGTCATGTCTGCGTGAGAGTTTGTAATGAAAATGGTGACTATGTCCTTCTCACTGAGTGGGGATTTCATCTGACCGGCCAAGGCATGCTACCTTTGAAGGTAGCTTGCAAAAGCCTCTCCCTCACATTGTTTCTCTTTTAGAAGATCTAAAGTATCAATATCCTTCTCCAAATTAAAGGAGAAGTGTGTGAATTTTTTTTTTGAAAGATCCACAAAAGACTTGATGGATCCCTTTGGGAGAGCAGTAAACCAATCAAGAGCTATTTCCATTAGGCTCCTTGGAAATAATCGCAAGAGATAATTTTCATTGCGGAGGACTTCTTGACAATGGGAATAGAACTCTTGAAGATGGTTCTTTGGGTCCTTAGTTCCTTTGCACTTGTCAGATTTTGGCATTTTGAAATGCTTTGGAAAAGGAACTAGTGAGATTGAGGGATCAAATGGATAGGGACAAATGTCTTCAAACTTAAAAGAATTTTTGTTAGTCCCTGCTTGCAAGTCTTTTAATGCAACTTTGACTTCTTCCCACTCTTTATTAGTAGGTGTTGAGGGAGTTGGATTAGATGGGTTGGATTGATTATAAGGAGCATATTGTTGGTAGGATGAAGATGGGGATGAAGTGGTTCAATAGTATGTTGGTGGAGGCGTTTGCTGATATTTATTAGTATAGGTGGGTTGTGGCTGTGGATTGACATAAGATTGATGGTAGGATGATGGATTTTGGTAATACGAAGAGGAGGCCCCTTGCTGATATGTTGGTTGTTATTGGTAATACGAAATGGAAGCACCCTGTTGATATGGCAGAGGGGCTTGGTAATATGATGAGGTGGAAGTGCCTTGCTGATATGATGGATGTTGTTTATAATATGAAGCGGTGGAAGTACCTTGTTGGTATGTTGGTTGCTGCTAGGTGTAATATGGATTGGATTGGTAATTATACACAACATTTGGCTATTGGGTAGTAAATAGAAGCAGCTATGGATTAGATATTTGGTACTGAGGATTGGATTGCAATTGTTGGATGTTTGCGTAAGGTAGCGGTTGGGATTGCTGAGGGTTCAAATGAGCAGGATTAGGATTGGGATTTGATGGGGTAGCGAAGATGGTATATGTGCTTGATGGATGGTAAAGGTATCGAGCAAGAGGATTGCTTTGCGTTTGTGTGGGAATTTGGGTATGTTGGGGTGGTTGTTGCTGATACGGTGGTTGTTGGTAGAGAGGACGAGATGGTATATGTTGCTGCTGAGGGATTGGTATTGAGGCACCTTGCGGTGGTTGTTGAGGCTGTGAAGTAGCTTGTGTTGCCTGATGTGGAGGTTGCATGGGAATGACAATATGTTGTGTTGCTTGTGATGGGATAGCGGTATGTTTTGGTGCTTGAGATGGGCTAGCAGTGTATTGTGTCACCTATTGGAGAGCTAGTTGCGAGGAGGTGGACTATTGAGGATTAACCAAAGGCTGTTGGAATGTTGGGACATTGCCTTGGGGCGGCTGTTGGGATATGAAAGGTGGCGGTGGTAGGTTGGATGCGGGTGTAGATCTCGAAGGTGGCGGAAGTGCAAGAAAAGTATTTCCCTTAGTGTTTACTAGTGGTTGTCTTGGTTGATTAGGTGGTGGAGATGGTATGGGAGTCAGACTTTGCTGGATAAGCATGGCATGTGGCAGAGGTGGGAGGTTCTGCGACATACCATAAGCAAGAGGACCATTTGGATCAGGTGGTGCTCCCATGATTGAAATAAGAATCTGAGGGTAGTTTGTGACTTGATACATTACAAAATTCTCTAACCCAGGCTGATACTAATTTTCCATAGGTGGACCCTCAAAAACATACGCATTTCCTGGAACGTTCTGTAAATTCTGAGGGTCCTGAGACACTGGAGGGGGGTGATGTTGATGTATTGGGATAGGTCAATATTAAGTGGAGGTTTGACTCCCTTCAAGAGTAAGGGGGAAAATATTTTATCCCCACACTCATTAAGGAGACGATCTATCATTTGAACATTGGCAGGATTACTGAGGTATTCGTCAATTGTGACTTCGAGTTGATTGACAATGTTCTCATCACTAGGTGGAGAGGTGTTTTGGAAATCAGTATTGGATTGTGATGAGCCACTATTATTGGGATCCTGAGGGATGTTAGGCTAGGTACCTTGACCTTGTTGTTCTGCCATGAGCTTCTTTGCTTGCGATTGGGTAAGGGGCATGCAAATGCAAAACTACTAGGTGATCTAAGATGATACTACGCTCTAGGATGCACTTAATGAAGGATTTAGATGAAGACTAAAGGATTGATTGGATTAGATGATGGATTGATTAATCAGATGATTGGATAGGGGATGCGATTGGATTTGATTAGATTGATTGATGAGATGAGATGATCGATGGGATTGGATGGTTGATTAGATAGGATGATGAAACAAATTCTAGACCAAGTTCAAAGATCAAACTAAGTAACATAAGGTGTTGACAATTGGATTGAAGGACAAATGGATGATTACGACACCAAATCTACCTAAATATGGAAGTAGATTGATTGGGCCATGGATGATGACTGACTTAGGACAAATGAAAATCCTAAGCAAATGTGGATGATGACGATTGAGATCAAGCACCCAAGACAACTTGGATAAAGACCTCTAAAATGCAATCTAGGGGATTGGAGTTGATGAACCGATGATGGATATGTGATCTAGAGATGTTCTAAGATGCACCTATATGATTTTACTGATGAACAAATGACTTTTGGAAAATGCAGATGGACTAAAGTGATAATTACAAGCGAATGAAGGATGATAATTTTTTTTATCACAACAAAGGACTTAGAAAATGACAAGATTTTAGTGGCCCAAACGATTAACTCTTTGGAATTTGTATGGGAAATGGATATACCTTTGTGTCAAGAAATTTTTCCTATCTAGGTCACAAATTCGTTTGTCTAAAGGGTGCAAAATCACCTCTTTTATTAGCAAATTCGCCTATTCTGGGGAGTCAAATTTGCCCAAATCTTGAGGAACATAGGAAACGGGCGAAGTTGATGAGAAAATTTTCCTATCTCTAGAGGAGACACAAGAAACAGGAAAACCTGATGATGCAAATTTTCCTATCTTACACCAAGCTCACCCAAACTCTAACAGATTCACCTAAACTTTGAAAATAGGAAACAGACGAAGTAGATGAGAAAAATTTCCTATCTCTGGAGGAGACACAAGAAATGGGAAAACTTGATGATGCAAATTTTCCTATCTTACACCAATCTCACCCAAACTCTAATAGATTCGCCTAAACTCTAACAAGTTTGCCTAAATCTTGATAAAAGTGCCTCTTAGGGGAGCAGGATCACCTAAAACCAGGAGAACAGGTGTACTTGATTTGAAAAATCACCCAAAAGACTAACATACTCGCCTATTTCTTGAACGATATGGACGGGGAATGAAATTTCCTAAAAATGGGATCACCTATTCGATAAACGAATTCACCTAAATCTTGACTCAGACGGACGAAAGACTTGGATGGGAAGCGACATCGCCTCTAAGAAGAACAAATTCACCCAAAGAGGTGGAAAATTTTCTTGTCCTAAGGGAACGAGCAAATTCAACGAGCAAGAGGAAAAACAAAGACTTAGACTGACATTAGGTTCACCCCAAGAGATGGAAAATTCACCTGTTCTGTAAAAATGAACAAATTTGATGGATGATGACTAACGGGATGACATAGATTGAAAATGGGATCTCCCCTGTGGACAACAAGTTCACCCCAAGAGATGACAAATTTTCCTATTTTGTAGAAAACAGGAAAATTCAATAGGTGATGACTGACAAACTTGCCTAAAGGCTTGAATAACTTGCCTATTTCGAAGAAAGGGAAAAAATAGGGTTTCCTAAAAGGTGACCCATAGGAAAATTCACATCTAACAAATACAAATTCACCCAAATGGATGACCTAGATTAGACTCAGACATAGAATAGCCCTTTTAGTGGGAAAACTTGCCTGTCTATAGTGAAAATTCACCTCTGTAAGGGGAAAATTTGCCTCTATAGACAAGGGTTGACTGTGGCAAAGGACAACAAGTATGAAAAACAACAAACAGAAGGCTAGACTAACTCAACTAAAAATAAAAGCATTGGTATCGCACAATGAAGACACGCCAGGCAACACAATTCTAAAATTAGTGATAAGGGTTTACAAACTTGATGTAGGCCCACCACCTTGAGTGGACAACCCAAGGTTAATACTCCATGATACCGGGGTGGTTCTTTGGATCACCCTTTCTTATGAAGGTGGATAGCTAGCGTTCTAGTGGCATAGGGTCATCAATAGACGCCACAGGCTCACCTTCACACTCTCTCTTGAGGACTATCATAGTCCACCATGAGGATTTCTATCTCAACCCAAAGGAGTACGTGTTGAGTAACTTTGAGGTACAGTGCGCATCCCATACACTACACCAAGCCGCGGCTAAAACACAGGTCTCTATCTAGACTAAACAAGGCTATCTCATGAGTCCCCAATATACACAAGGTACGTGGGGCACAACCGTGAACACTAGCCCATCACATGCGTGAATCGGGTGCTCTAGTGAGGTACTAGAAAATTAGACCAACTCTACATGTCTTATCTAGGTATCACCCTAGCTTCGACGCTTCACTAAACACGACATGACTAGATTGAGGTACAACTTTAGCTCTCCCCGCTTTATATACCCCGCCGATAACACATGGTTGGGATCGTCCCTAGGGTGATGAAATCCCAAGCAAGTCCTGCTAAGGGAAGAAGATACTATAAATTTTTGGCTGGTCCCCAGGCTCACACGTAGCACAAGGGGAGAGCTTAGATGAACTCCTAGGTAGACTAGACTGGACTAGAGTAAACTGCAATTTCTCATCACCCAGGATCACTGAATGGTGCAAGGGGATTGGATACGTCAATAGTTCACTCTCAAACACAACAAAAAATTTAATTGACCCTTTAATTAATCTACATGTGCCTAGCTAGTATGAAAAGCAACAAATAGACTAACTAAAAGGTCTTCGACTGATCGTCCTGCAGAAAATGAGTTAGTAATTTAACACCACTGGTCTTGGACGAACAAAGACAAGTTGTACAAATCATTAGTAAAAACCAAGAAAATTCACAAATTGACGAGTTAGCGGATCAGTACGTGAAACTGAAACCAAAATGATGCTGAAAACTAGAAATTACAGTTTCGGGTTTACCTCAAATCGCCTCTATATGAGGCAAATTCGTTTATTTTGATGATCAAATTTTCCCTTGTGCTAAACAAATTCACCTGTTCTGATTGTCAAATTCACCTGTCTGTACGGATGGACGAATTCACTTTTTCCTCTATAACTTGAGCACTCCTACCTATTCCTAGAGATCACTGCAAACTCGCCCCTGCTTAGAGAAAATTTTCCCCTAATAGCATATTCACCCCTTTTCAACAAAAGGGCGAATTTGCTGAATACGAATTAGCCTCTAAGACTGGAAAAATTTCCCCTAACTACAAGTTCGCCTGTTTTTGTATGCAGATTCGCCTCTGTAAGGTGCAAATTTGCCCATTGGGGCAAATTCATACCTGCATGTAAAACTAAACTTGCAAAAATCAAACAAAAAATTTAAAATGATCGACCCATGACGTGGGTCCCACCGGGCATGCCAAAAATGTGTGCAGGTGAAATTGCTAGTATAAAAATGAAAAACGAAATGAATGCAAACAAGGAAATACACAAACACCTCAACAATTAGCCTAGTTAAACTTGAACAAAATGAAATATAAAAGGAAGTATGTTACCTTGCCCAAGTTGATGAGTTGGTTTGCCTTGTTGACTAGTTCGATTGTGTGCTCATTCAGATGGAAAATAGCATGAAACATGCAAAATGATGGGGATGGAATGAAGAATGCAATGGTGCAAGTGGTATTTGGATAGGTGCAAAGTATGAGCTCAAAGATGCAACATTGGTGGATGCTTATGTGAGTGCTTGAAGGCTTGAATGATAGATTGTGTGCTTGATTGAATGAATGCAAATGAGGGAAAAATCCTCTAATTTTAGGGGAAAGGCCTCTAAGAAATGAAGGGTTGAGATGATGCCACCATGGACAAGATCAAGGGCTAGGGTGAGTTGAGGACTCACAAGCCCTCACATCTTGCCATGTGGTGAGTGAGGTGTCAAAAGGGAGGTGAGGTGGAGGTACCTTATGGTACCTTGGGATTAGGACAAGATCTCATAAAGGAGGTCCTTGTCCCCATATGGGTGATGTGACACATGAGGAATTAAAAATTCCTCAAATATCCTCATGGGGAAGAGGAGAGGAATTAAAAATTCCTTAAAAGTCATGAAGGGAATAAATGTGAATTTTAAATTCACATGGGGGAATGGGTTGCCTTCTCCAAAAAGAGAAGGCAATTAATGAAGGTTGACTTGGGGGTATTCCATAAATGGCATAAGGATTAGGTTGACCTAATCATGTAATTAAAGTTGTGCAAATAGGGAATTAAGTTGATTAATGAATGATTAAGGCAAGTGGAGAGTTATGGAGGATGTGACACTAATCCTGATTAAGGGTGTACACAACCTAATCATGGATTGATTAAATTAATTCGGATTAGAGGGGGATTATGGAGGATGGGATAAGAAGAGAAAAAGGTGAATTTAAAATTGATTTAAATTCATAAAGCCAAATGACTAAATTAAATAAATTAAAGTATTTATTTAATTTAGAGAAGAAAGGGGATAAAAGATAAAGTATTTAATTATTTAATTAAATACCTTAGGGGCATTAGAAAAAGAGGAAATATTAATTAAATAAATTATTTAATTAACGCCAATGAAGGGATGCAAGATTAGACGAATAAAGGGGATGAATTTGACCATATGGGGGTGGTCAAATTCAGATGTCTACAGATAATACTGGTTAAAAGAATCCAAAATCCTTGTCTTTTGAGGAAAAAAATTATTAGGTTCTTGCTCTTCTTGTGTTGGTTTAATCCTTGATTGTTTCCTCGGCATGATGAAGAATTTTATTTGTAGCATGAAAAAGAGATAAATATTAGTTCCTAAAAAACAAATCCATACAAATAAATGAAATATATGTCATTCAACCCTTCATACAAAATCTATATAATCATGTATAAGAGTAAATGTCACTCAACCATGATGAATAACAAATGCACTAAGAACACATGGTAGGAGTTTGATGTAACCTTCAAACAAAACCCATACAATATCAATGACATATATGTCATTAGAAATTCAAATAAAACCTATACAATCAAAAGGCGTGAAAATCAAAGGATACTATGTCATTCATCCTTAATGCATACCATATATGATATATTTAATTAGATCAATTACACACTAGACATAAGTGCACTACCTAGACACACCATAAGACTTAATAGCATGCATGGTATTGGATGATTGACATAAAATCATGATAATCAATTACACATAGTCAATGCCATCAATCCTAATGCATAAGAACACTAGGTACACTGTGCAGACTTCATGGAATATTTCCTTTTATCTCTAGCCACCAAAATTGCTAGATATTCACCATATGATATTTCTACAACATCTGGCAACTATACATTTTTTGTTTCCAAACAAAACTTGAATAATTGTAGGTCTAAAAATGTGCATATTAGTCAATTTAAGTTGTACATTTAATATCAGACCATTTCAAAGGGTCTTAAGTTGGTTGCACATTTCATATCAAGCCTTAACCAACATTTTCATTTGGATTATTTGTCATCTATAAGTAAATTTTACTAGTTTGGTTTGAAGTTGAAGTTGTTTCCCAGCCATAGAAGGTTTTACAACAAGTTTGTAGGGATTAATTTAGAGAGTGTGAGGAAGATGCAGGAAATGTTGCAATAAAGGGAGCCTTCAAGGAGGTTAAAAAGTGTTTTTTGTGGTATTTGTGGAAAGTGGAATGATCATGAGACAGATGATTGCTCTTCACTATTATTTTAGTCAAGAGATGAAGACGAGTATAAATCCTAGTGGAACCACAAATGAAAAAATAGTGAACCTTTCCACAAGGTTATGAAAAGGGCTAAAGGATTAAAAAAATGAGCTCTTTACAAACAAAATTGTGGGAATCGACAACCCAAATGGAGAGATCAACGACATATACTCAACTCAAAATGTGGTACCAAAACTCCCTGAAGACATAACTTCTACTAGTTATAGAGAAGAATATAATGAAAATAGATCCTACTGCAATGAGTTTAGCAGAGGACATTGTAGAGGAAGAGATTAAGGTTAGAGAAGGGAGGATGTTCCTTGTTAGAAGTGTGGTAAACTAGGAATTAGACACAAGATTGTAGGAAAGAAAGGAAGACACTATGTGGATATTGGATATTGCAGCAATGCAAACCATGATTTGTTTGGTTGCCCAAGAGTTACATGATACTATAAGAGCAACCAAACCACTACAAAGAGTAGAAATTTTTCTAGGTTAAATGTGCCAAGAGGGGCTAAGGTCATAATGATAATTTTCAAAGGAACCCCCCTTGAATGCTCATAGATGTCAAAAAGTAAAAACAAACAATGTTGAACATGGAATATGTATTTTAACAAAATCTAATCTAATCCCTTAGCAAAATCTAATGCATTTGATTAAGGATATGTATGTTGAGCACTCATAATTTTAAATACTTAGAAAAATATACCCCCAACATCAACACGATAACACAATCAAAGCATTGTATTAAGCATGTATAATAAGAAGTGATAAAGAAACATAAGAGAATGAAGGAAAGTGTAAAGAAAATGTATAAAGACTTGACATACCTTAAAAACGAAGATTCAATTGGAGAAAATACCCAATTATGTGTAGTATTTTTTCTTATTGCATCAAACTCCTCAACAATTTGAGCTTTTCACAAACTTGCTTCCTTTTCAATGTTCAATTGTATATAAATCTAATAGAATTACTAAAAACTATACAATTAACCAATGTATTTAATGTTAAACTATAACGATTCAATCATAATTGACATTGCAACACTACTAACATTGAAAATTGAGTTGATATAATCAAATTTGATGTAAAAACACTATTATTTCCTCCTTCCTAAGTTGGAAAACCAAAAAAAGTGGTGGAAAGTTTATGCAAAGGTGGTGGAATGTGTAAAGATTGCATGTGCTCCTCCCAACAACATCAAAAAGTGTTTTTTGTCGGATCACATGCAAAAGCAAGAGAATAATATATCATGTGGGCTTGGATCATGGGTGTCCTAGCTATTTTACCATTTTAGAGAAAGAAAAAACATTCTTTATAACATGACCACATTTTAGCTTGCTCCAAAAATGATCATATTTTAACTTCTCTTAAGCACACTTTTGTTATGAAAAAGTTGATTTTGTAAAGGTTTCCTAACTCTTATCATGTGTCAATATGGGCTTGGGTTGAGGTACATCAACGGGACCTTTCTTTGAAAAATTATGACATCTTCTAAGTGTTTTGTATGTCTCGTTTAATTCCCTATACGCTCAAGCCTATACATTAACCCTCAACCTGATATCTTAAACCCTTAAACCCTCAAATATTAAACCCTAATCCCTTAAACCCTAAACCATTGAACCTTAAAGCCTCAACCCTTAAACCCTAATCCGTTAACCCTCAACCCTAAATCGTATCCCTAGAGCCTCAACCCTCAACACTTAAACATTAAACCCTAAACCCTATCCATAAACCCTCAAACCTTGACATTATACCTTAAACCCTAATCCCTCAACCCTTAAACCTTAAACCCTAATCCCTCAACCCTAATCCCTCTACCCTATACCCTCAACCCTTTAATCCCTCAATCCTCTACCCTATACATTAAACCCTTAATTCTCAACCCTCTACCATATACATTGGAACCTAAACCCTAATACCTCAACCCTATATCCTCAACCTTCAACCCTAATCCCTCAACCCTTAAACCCTCAACCCTTAAATACTTAATCCCTCAACCCTCTACCCTATACATTAAATCCCCAACCCTCTACTCTATACATTGGATCCTCAACCCTATACCCCAAACCTTGTACTCTCAACCCTCAACCCTTAAAATTTCAATTCTTAACCCTCTACCCTATACATTGGACCCTAAACCCTAATCCCTCAACCCTATACCCTCAACCCTTAAACCCTTAAACGCTCAACTCTCAACCCTTAAACCCTTAATCCCTCAACCCTCCACCCTATACATTAAACCCTCAACCCTAAATTCTCAACCCTCTACCCTATACATGGGATCCTCAACCTTGATCCCTCAACCCGCAACCCTTAAAATCTACACATTCAACCCTCAACACTCAACCCTTAAATCCTTAATCCCTCTACCCTCTACCTTATACATTAAACAATCAACCCTAAATTCTCAACCTTCTCCCCTATACATTGGACCCTCAACTGTAAACCATCAACCCTATACCCTCAACCCTTAAACCCTTAACCCTTAACCCTCGAAACTATACCTTAAACCCTAATCCTTCAACCCTCAACCCTTAAACCCTAATCCCTCAACCCTCTACCCTATGCATTGGATCCTCAACCCTAATCCCTCTACCCTATAACCACAACCATATAACCTTAACACTCAACACTAATATCTCAACCCTATACCCTCAACCCTTAAACCCTTAAACCCTCAACCCCTTAATCCCTCAACCCTCTACCCTATACGTTAAATCCTCAACCCTAAATTCTCAACCCTCTACCCTATAAATTAGACCCTAAACCCTCAATGCTATACCCTAAACCCTCAACCCTAATCCCTCAACCCTATACCCTCAACACCCTTAATCCCCTGACCCTTTACCCTTTACACTAAACCATCAACCTTCAATCCTCAACTCTCTACCCTATAGATTGGACCCTAAACTATAAATGCTAATCCCTCAACCCTCTACCCTTTACATTAAACCCTCAACCCTCTAACCTATACATTGAATATTCAAACCTAATCCCTCAACCTTATACACTAAACCCTATACCCTCAATCCTCAACCCTAATCCATCAATCATGTACCCTCAACATTTAAACCCTCTACCCTATACATTGGACCCTAAACCCTAATCCTTCAACCTTATACCCTCAACCTTAAACCCTAATCCCTCAACCCTAAACCCTAATCCATCAACCCTTAAACCCTTAATCCCTCAACTCTTAAACCCTTAATCCATCAACCATCTACCATATACATTAAACCCTTAACCCTTAATTCTCAACCCTCTACCCTATATATTGGACCCTAAACTCTAATCCCTCAACCCTATACTCTCAACCCTCAACCCTCAACCCTCAACCCTAATCCCTCAACCCTAAACCCTAAAACCTTAAACCCTCAACCCTAATCCATCAACCCTCAACCCTTAAACCCTCAACCCTTAAACTCTTAATCCCTCAACCCTCAACCCTACATTCTCAACCCTCTACCCTATACATTGGATCCTCAACCTTAATCCCTCAACCCTCAACCCTTAAACCCTATACCATCAACCCTTAACCCTCAATCCTTAAACCCTTAATCCCTCAACGCTCTACCCTATACATTAAACCTTCAACCCTCAATTTTCAACCCTCTACCCTATACATTGGACCCTCAACCCTTAAACCATAATACCTAATGAGTCCAGTTTATGACTCAATTTTGATAGAGTTTATTATCTATTTGTTGTAGTTGTCATAGACTTTGATACTTGGATGCTGACCTTTTTATGATATTTCCTCAAAACCATAGACATTGGGAAAAAACTATTTTTGTAACTTTTAAATGAAACTGACATGCTATATGAACTATCTATGTTAATTTTACATGTCGATTAATGAATGTTACTTTAAGATAGTTACAAATATGCAATTGTTTTGCGTACTAATATTTTTATGCAAATAATTAAAGCCTACAAAATTGAGGAATATTCTGCCAGCTGGTCGTTTTCCATCAAGGTCAACAAGGTGATCATTCAAAAGTCAATGGAGGGAAGAATCTCAATGGAGGGAGATTCCTAGTCAAATTGAAGAATTGTAACCGCATTGTAAATGGTCTTAATTGTTTATTGAGCGAATATAGGAGTTATTGTTGTGCCTGATCAATGTTAAGGCAAACATGCTTGACCAGATTCCATGTATGCATAACCTCCTCTCCACTTTTTATGCTTTCCCTAAAGTGGCATCCTCCTAATTTGTTGGAGTTGACCACCTTGTTAGGTAGTTAGTAGTTTTTCTTCCTATAAATAAGAATCGAATGCTCCTTCTCAGAAAGTTGATTAATCTGATGATGTACTCGCATTCTTAGTTTTTCAAGTAATATAGTTATGCTACTCTATTGTACTTATGTTTTCCAATGAATAAAATGAAGTTATAAGTTTGTGCATCTAAGTTTACATTTTTCTTAAGGAATACTCATCCAAGGGGGCCCACTTGGTGAACATTCCATCCTTTTAGTTTAGTTATTACTTTATGTTCAACAATTAGTTAAAAATTTGGCACTATTTGTTCTTGTAGCCACTAGAATTCATTCTGTGACTGTTCCTGCAACCAAAGCAGACATAGTAGTTTCCTATCTGTTTCCTCAAATTTTTATTTCTATCATGCATTCCAGTTAGTATAGTTATTGGTTGATGTTCAATACTTATTTTATTTCTTTCCAAGCAATTTAATTTCAACATTATGTCTTTCTTAGTTGTAGAATGAAGATGGCTACTATGGATTCCTAGTGCACATACTGTGTTGACCCATTTCAAGTCTGTCCTTGGGTTGACAAGTTAAATGCACCTTCATGATGATTGAGATAGCTATTCAAATTAGATGTCCAATATTTGAATCACGACTGTAAGGGCTTAGTTGTTAGATCATTGTAGGAGGCCAACAATACCCTCAACCCTTAAACCCTTAATCCCTCAACCCTTAAACCCTCAACCCTCAATCATAATCCATAAACCCTTAAATCCTTAATCCTTAATCCATCAACCCTTAAACCCTCAACCCTTAAACCTTTAATCCCTCAACCCTCTACCCTATACATTAAACCTTCAACCCTCAATTCTAAAACCTCTACCCTATACATTGAACCCTCAACCCTAATCCATCAACCCTATACCATCAACTCTATACCCTCAACTCTCAACCCTAATCCTTCAACCCTATATCCTCAACCCTTAAAGCCTCAACCCTTAATCCCTCAACCCTTAACCCCTAATCTCTCAACCCTTAAACCCTCAACCCTTAAAACCTCAAGAATCAACCATAATCCCCCAACCCTATACCCTCAAACCTCAATCCTACTATCCCAACCCTCTACCCTATACATTAAACCATCAACCCTAATCCATCGAACCTATGCCTTAATTGCTTAAACCTTCAACCATCAACCCTCTACCCTATACATTAAACCCTCAACCCTATACCTTAAACCCTTAATCCCTCAACCCTCAATTGTAAACACTCTACCCTATACATTATACACTCAACCCTAATCCCTGAACCCTCAACTTTTAAACCCTAAACCCTAAACCATTAAACCCTCTACCTTATACATTAGACATTCAATACTAATCCCTCCTATACCTTAAATCTTCAATCCTCGACCCTATATGTTAAACCCTCAACCCTTAACCCTATCGTTCAACCCTAAACCCTTAAACCCTCAATCCTCAATCCTCAACCCTTCTACCCTATACATTAAACCATCAAACCTAATACATCAACCCTATATTTTAAACCCTAATCTCTTAACCCTCAACCCTTAAACCCTAATCTCTTAAACCCTCAACCCTTAAACCCTATCCCTAGAGCCTCAACCCTCAACCCTTAAACCCTAAACCATCAACCCTCAACACTATACCTTAAACCCTAATCCCTCAACCCTTAAACCCTAATACCTCAACCTTTAAACCCTGATACCTCAACCCTTAAACCCTTAAACCCTCAATCCCTAATCCCTCAACCCTTAAACCCCTAATCCTCAACCTTCAAACCTTAAACCCTCAACCCTCAACCCTTAAAGCCTTATCCCTTAAACCATTAACCCTAAACCCTAAACCCTCAACCCTTAAACCCTCAACCCTCAAACCCTAAACCCTAAACCCTACAACCTCAACCCTCAACCCTATACTTAAGCCCTAATTCGTCAACCCAATATCTTAAAACCTAATGGACCTATACCCTATACACTTAACCTTGGACACTCAACCTTGAACATTATCCCTCAACCCTCAAACCTCTACCCTATACTTATGCCTTAAACCCTCAACCCTCATCAATATGCCTTATACACTCAACCTTAAACCCTAAACCCTATACCTTAGACACTCGACCTTGAACATTATCCCTCAATTGTAAACCCTCAACCCTATACCCTCAACTGTATATACTTAAGCCCTAATCCTTCAATCCTCAACCCTATACCTTAAACCCTGAACCCTACACCCACAAACCCTCATCCCTATACCCTATAACCTCACCCTTATACCCCAAACCTTGAATATTGTCCCTCAACCCTATACTTAAGCCCTAATCCCTCAATCCTCATCCCTATACCTTAAACCCTAAACCCTACACCCACAAACCCTAATCCCTATACCCCAAACCTTGAATATTGTCTCTCAACCCTATACTTAAAACCTAAACCATACAAACTCAACCCTTCACCCTATGCCTTATACCCTCAATCCATATCGTAGACCCTAAATCCAATATCCTAAACCCTAATCCCTATACCTTACACACTTAATCTTATACACTCAAAAAGCTAAATATTAACCCTCAATTGTAAACCCTCAACCCTCAATCCTCTACCCTCAACCTATTAGATAAGCCCTAATCCCTCAACCCTCAACCCTATACCTTAAACCCTAAACCCAAAAACCTCAACCCTCATCCCTATAACCTATAGCCTCACCCTTATATACCCTAAACCCAAAACCCTTACATGCATACATACAAGAATACATGCAATACAAGCATACATAAATACATACATATAAGCATACATACATACATACATACATCCATACATGCATACAAGCATACATTCATATATACATACATACAAGCATACATACATACATACATATAGTCATACATACATACATATATAAAGGAATACATACATACAAACATACATTTAACAAAATTGCACGTAAACAATTCTAAGCGAGACATAACACGAGCATGTTATAATGCACTCATGTTAAGTCAAGCTTGAGAAAAATACAACAAAAGTTCGCAAAAGGGAGCAAAATATATTTTTGTTTGTTGGTGGATGTTGGGGGTCTATTGAAACCATCTCATTAAAAAATTGTATGATTTCAATGTCAACTAGCCTAGCATGTTGAATTGTGATTTGGGTATTTTTATAAACTACAATTTTAACATTTACTTTACTTTCACTAACCACATGTGTGTGAGGTCACGAGATTAGAAACCTTGTTCATCTTTACAAAGCAGACACACTTGCGTTATATCTTGCTTTTGGGAATCCCCAAGCCTTAGGCTTGAGATTTTCTTTGGATTTCCAACAAAGGCTTGGAGTGCCTTCCCAACATCCAAAGACATGTTTTTGCATATTCTACAAGATTTCACATAATCTCGTTCATGCTAACAGTCAGGTTTGCACGTGTTTCAAGGTCGAGTAAATTGAACACCTGGGTAATGTTAGACTCTCTCTTAGATATTTAACGATGTATCTTTTTCACATTTTGACAATATTAAGGTTTTTATCTTTAATTTATTTTGTTTGTGTGTCTGTTTTTTTGTTAAAAACCAATCTTTGGTATTTTTTAATTTATTTTTTAACCATTTATTGAAATTTCAAATAAATTACATTTTTATAAACAAGACTCCATTCTACACATATTGAAAAAAATGATTTTCAATTATTTTTCAAAAATTATAGGGGAAGCACGACCAAAATTCTATTTTTCAAGATGTGTCCACTTTAAAAATTAGTAAAAAATAAAATATTCATTAAAAATTTATCAGAAAATCGGGTATAAATTACATGTTGTTAGCTAATTTCTTATCAAAGTGATTTTAAAAATACCCCCAAAAAGTTAACCTTTTGAGGGAGCCACAAAAGATGCTATGTTATGTCTTTTTGACAAAAACATCACAAATTTATGTGGCTCCCTTTTTTGAACCCCTTAATCTCTACCATTTTAAAAAAAAAAATAGTAGTTTAGAAAGTAGACTCAAAGCACTATGAATATTGTTTTTGTTGCATCTTAAAATTTTGAGTGTAACTATCCTCAATTTCTCATCCAAGGTCAGTATTTCCTAATTTCAAAAAAAAAAAAGTGACCATTTAAGAACCTGTTTTGCCCCCCCATCTTTTTGCATTTACCCAATAAGAGTTTATAACTTGAGTTTGACAATTCATAATAATGGTGGAATAGAAGATTAGCGATGATCAATACATGATTAGAAATGTACAAAATAGTTTGTAACGTCACTTTCATATGTTATACTAATGCAATCAAGTGTTATACTACTACTTGTGTGGCTATGTATTTAGGGTAAATGCAAAAAGATGAGTCCACAAAACATGAATTTTTTTTCCTTAAGCAAGAAAAGAAATCGGCTTGCAAAAAATGGGATCACGATCCTAAATTTAAAAAAGGGATCCCATTCTGAAATTTTTTCTTTTTTGGAAAATTTTCAAAACGGGATCCTATTTTGAAATTTTCAAAAATGATAAGTTTTCAAATGGGATCCCGTTTGAAAACTTTCCATTTTGAAAATTTCCATTTTTGAAAAGTTTTTTTAAAAACTTTCTATTTTTGACAATTTTCAAAACAAGATCTTGTCTTTTAAAATATGAATTTTTGGTCGGATTTTTGGCTTTTTTTTGGTTCGAGAAATGGCTTGGAGATTCAAACCTAAGCTTTGGACCTAGTTTGGCCTGCAACTTGAAGGTCATGTTAATGTCACAGGAAAATAGTGACTTTGGACATATGTCTGAAGACCTATTTTGTAGAATTTTTTTACAAAATTAAAACTCATTATAGATGAGATAGAGCATATTCCAAATATGTAGTTTTTTTTACAATTTAATTTTTTATTATTTTTCAATTAATTTATAATGAAACTAGTCCATAAACTTGAATTATCAGGGTCTTTTAGTATTTTAATAAATATTTATTAAAATATTTTTTTGTAAAACGAATTACACCAAAACGTACTTCAGACAATTCTTTTCAATTCAATTTTTTTTTTTTTCAAAAAATGATAAGTTTAGGTCATCTTATGCGTGACATACACGATGATTTTCAAAACAACAAATATGGCCAATAAAAATTTAACAAAAAAAATATTCAATAAAAATTTACAAAAAAATATAGAAAACGTGTTTCAATGAGTTATGAATATTTTCCCAAAAGGATTTAGAAAAATATGATTTTTTAGGTCAAAATATGGATGAAGTACACATGCATGGTATGATAAAAAAAAAAAGTGACTTTTAAATAGTGGTTTTTAGAAACGCCTATTGAAAACCATTTTTTATCATCTGGGTATTGAAATAAATTACATATTTGGAAACTAGACTTTGAGTACTACATTTTATGATTAATGAATTTGTTTAAGGTTCTATCTCTAAGTGCTTCAAATTTTAAGGTCAAATGTGACAAATTCTAAAAATTAGGGAAAACACTTCCACTTTTTGGCCAAAAAGTGGACTCAATTTCTTACACACACCCTTTAGTTGATTGAACTATAATTCACTTATATCCTTTTCTTGTAGGGATGATGAAATTTACAGTTTGATTTATATCTTGTGATCAGTGAAGGGAAAATTTTCATTGTTTGGTTGAATACTAGTTTATTATTTATATCCAAATTACAATACTATGAAGTTTAAAAAAAATAAAAATATCTTATATGTTATTAACCAAATATGATAAAAGGCGATGTTTTTGATATTGGTAAAAAAAATCTTAAAAGGCTCGGCCCCTATTACAAGCACAACCAAAAGGTTAGAGAAAAGAGTCTTATGAGCAAACGCCAAAAACTAGAGAAAACTAGCAAGAGTAGCCAAAACCAATAGACAACAAAGGAACACACTAGAAAACTAGTTGGTGTTAGCCACTTTTTGCAAACCACTAGTGACTTGAGGTAATGTTACTCCTATCAAAGTTAGTTGTTAAATATGAGTTATATTTTCTTGTTTCATATTTGTTCAAGTTTCAACATATAGACACTATTATCGATAAATTTATAATTCCCATCAAACATGTATATCCTTTACCAAAAAGACCATTTCAATTTTAATTCATGTCAAATGCAGCTATACAATATTATATGAACTTACAATAAATATTGCATTTACTAGCAACTATGAACCCGAGTTAAATGAAATATTAAAATATAATTTGAACTTAAAGTAAATGTACAATTTACAAGCAACTATGAACGTTAAATTAAGGAAATGTAAGCGAAAGGAATTGAATGACAAGTATACATAAATTTATAGGTGATAATATTGTGACAAGTATAAACTAAACTTATAGTCGATAATGTTGTAGTTGATAATAGACTAGAAAAACTACAATAGCTTATTGATAACGTTGTGGTGAACAATAAATTGGAAAAATTATGGCAGCTTGTAAAAAAATTATATATGATGTAGAAAAGGGTAGCAAAGAACATGATGCATTTATAGTCATATCATCCAGTAAATTAGTTGTTAGTGATCTATGCATATTCATTTGATTGGATGATATTGTGTTGCAATACTTCATTGCCCAGTATCATGAAGTTAGGATTGAAGCATGTAAGATAGAGGAATGAATAAATAGATTTGATAAACTTTTGAGATTGGATGATATTGAATTGTGTTGCAATACTTCATTGCCCAGTATCATGAAGTTAGGATTGAAGCATGTAAGATAAAGGAACGAATAAATAGATTTGATAAACTTTTGAAATATGTTCACAAATTTGAATGCATTTATTTTATTTTGTTGGTTTTTATCCTTTCAAAAAATACGATTAGACAGGTGAGCTTTACATAATTGATGTTATACTCATAAACATTCATAATGAAAATGACATAATTGATGTTATCCTTATAAACATTCATAATGAAAATGACCAATTTAGACAAATATAGCTATCACCAAGACAAGCTATGCGACGTGCACAAAAGATACAGACATGATAACGAAGGTTTCCAGCTCACCTACCTACCAAGCAACGATACTGTCATTCCCTCATTTATGTATGTAAAAACAATCTCCTTCCACATGGGAAATGGCAGCATCTAAGGATACAGTGAGTCCCTGTTTGGGTGATGAACTTCCCTCTCAATGAAAATGACTGACGGTTTGCTGCTCCATGGCCATGGCCTACTCAAGCAATGACTGGCTTCAATGATGAAATTAATGAGGGTCGCTAATATTCCATACAAAGGTTAAATCAACCAAAATCAATTTTAAGAGCAGTAAAAATATATTTTTCTATCTTGGGCCAAGTCTCTACCCACCCATACCAGATATTCTTTTTAAGAGACATTCTTATCTAATTTGTGGAGATCTTTTCAAATCAAGATTTGGGAGTTTTGACCTTACTACTTATTTCCATGCAAACCAGGATCTCACAGGTCTTCATAAATTTCTCTTAACTTTGTTAACAAAAATTGGATATAAGAGAAATTTTCATGTTTTAAAAATATAATATATTTTTTTATTATAATTGTAATGCATAATTAGTATTTATTATTTATATGCATTATGTCTGAATTTTTAATAGATAGACATATCAAAAAATATTTATAATTTCAAATTCTTAAAATTTTTCAAATTTAAAAGAGGCCCCGCATTCTAGAAATCATTAATTAAAAGTTTTAAAAAATGAGTTTCATATTTTCTTGAATAAAATTAAGTTGGTCAATTTTTTTTTTTGTTTTTTTAAAATGCATTAAAAAATTATATATAAATATTATTTTATAAAAATAATTCAGAAAAATATGTCACATACGCTCATGTGTTATTAATTCATACATAAAATTTGATAAAAATACAATTTATTTTTTTACTGATAATTAAGTTGGTTAGAATGATATCAAAACATTTTTTTAACATTTTAGTAACATCTCTTTGAAATACCCAACATTCACCAAATTATGTATTAAAAAAAAAAGTCTATAAACTACATTCAATTTTTTACAACTTTTATTACAATTCACCAAGTTTTTGAATTTTGTAGACAACTAATGCAAAATTTAGAAGTCAAATATTTGAAACTACAAAATAATGAAGGCCTATAAACCCTCAAACACTACTCTTACTCTATGGGCATGTAAGATAGGATAGGTTCACCAAAAAATATAAAGGAGAATAATATTTGTTAATCTAGGCTAATCAAATAAATACATACAACTCAACATAAAACAACTTAGATCATAACAATTAGTTGTGGGTATTGGGTAATTCAAAATTGAGTGCTAGGAAACAAAATGTGAAGGAGAAATGTATTTAACTCTAGGAATAATGTTTGTGAATTTAATATGGCATTGAAGTCTATTACATTGGTAAAGAAAAATAGATGGTTTGGATATGTTTTATGTCTTATATTATGTGCAAGACTATGGCCTTTTTGGGTTGAATTTATATATTTAGGATGGTTCCATAGGTGTAGATCTGACTTGTGGTGTGTGTATCTAATCTTACTATTTACAAACTTTTGCTTTCTAGTTCCCTAGAATCTCTCCTCGTTGGTTATTAAGGACTATTGATATTCAAACTTACTTTAAGGAGGTCAAATTGCTAGGGACAAGTTCTCATAGGCCTTACATTTGTGGTAAAGATCATAAACAACTAACAAGCATACAAATGTCCTAAATGATGTTTTTGAAGTAAATGTTGTTACTTTTAGTATATTGATTGAAGTTTTCCTAGACTACTATGCAAATGATTTGATCAATGAATGCTTGATTATTAATGAGTGCACATTGTTTTCCATAAAATACCAGTACATAGCAATAATCATGTGAAATGTGTACAAAGTTGGCTCTTGGTAAGTGTTACCCGATTTTCACCTGCGGGCTCAATCAGGCAGGGCAATCTATGTCTTCAAGTGTTCATGAAGGCCAAATGGAGGAACATTTGATGCTATTTCACAAGGAAGTCTATTGGAAAGTATGCTTCAGTCGGATCTGGCATAAAACTCCTCAAAGAAGAAGTTGCTGAGACCAGCTGAATGTCTTGCCGACTAGCAATGTGTTATATTCATTTGAAATCCTCAAGTCACTGAGACATTTTGGTTGCCATGAAGTTTTCTATCTCTCTCCGACCGAAGACCTCTCGCCGACGGTTGTTCACAAGGTTAGCATCAGGGAGAATGGTTTGCCTTCGGTGTGATCTCTCGCCGACAAATGGACGTCTCGCCGAAAGATTCTGAATTTGGTATAATGTCTTGCCGACCCGATGAAGCACTCGCCAAAGGATTGTGCCTTCGGTGTAGTGTTTTGAGCTCAGGGAGAAGTCTAGTCGACCGAAGGTGGTCTCGCCGAAAGGGTTTGAGCTCGAGGAGAATGGAATGAGTTCGGTATGATGTCTCGTCGATGGGGTGAGGTCTCATCGAAAGATGAAGGGCTCGCTATAATGCCCTGTTGAATGCGGATGTCTCACCGACGGAAGAGCACAACGGTATAACTCTTGGGGGATCACTATGAGGTCTTTCCGATAGCGATGGGTCTATTGTGGACTTCGGCGAGACCTCTTGCTGAAGGCGATAGTCTAGCCAAATGATTTGCGATTGCTATGATGTCTCCCCAACTTCTTGTGGTTTCGTCGAAATGGTATATGGATATTGGTAAGACTCCTGGCCGAGAGGTTTTTGTTCGCTATGATGTCTTGTCGACTCGTGATGTCTCGCCGATGGTTTTAACTCTTCGGTGTGACTAATGGGAACCCGCTAGGGCCTCCTGGTGACCAAGTGATGTCTTGCCGAATGCAGATGTTTTGCCAACAGAGGAACACAATGGTATAACTCTTAAGGACTCACTATGATGTCTAGCCGATAGCGATAGTCTGGGCGACAATTTTGGGATATCGATATAACTTTTACAGCTCGATATGAGGTCTTTCTAACAGTTGTGTGTTATGCCGATTGCTGCTGTGAAGTATAATCACATCGGGGAGACACAGCTAGTGTATCATCGACATGCGATTCTGTTTGAAGAACTTCTGACCACCTGAAGATCCTATGTGGTGTCTGTTCAACCAATCAGAGGAGGCTGAAGGCGAACCATTGGCAGTTTGACTATGACTATTCTTGTGAGGAAGATCAACAGAGCATTAACGTCATCGATCTACTCTGAGATCGAAGGTGATCAATCGGCTTGGTGAACAATGGTGTGGGGATCTAACATAAAAATCAGATGATGTCTCTCAAGGGGGTCAACTTGCAGAAGGATCTAAAACGATAGAAAAGTCGAAGGGGAAGGAGTTGCGAGTCTTATTAACAGCTGTGATGTCTACTGGGAAAGGTAGATCGACATTATTGATAGTGCTTCAGGACATTCAAGGCAGCTCTGCAAGGAAGTTCAAGGGTGGACACAAAGGCCAGAAGTTAATGCGATGGTTGCAAAAGATCTAAAAGGCCATCCCTGGAGCTATCCTTCACTGACATGGACACAGGGGATGCATATTGAATGCAACATTAACTTTATTCCAAAAGATCTGAGGGCTGACGTGTTCAGGAACCGACTCATTTTTGTAAACCTTAGGGCAAAGGTCGACACTTTTTAGTTTTGGTATATATGGCTTTTTTGCCTCTTTGTAAGGGATTCTGGATTTGGCATTTCTGCACTTAGTAACTTTTGGATCCTTTGGTAGAATTTTGTAAAGTTTTGAAACTTATTTAGACATGGAATACAATACAAACCTTGGGCATCACTGAATGGAGTATTTTTGTCTTCTTTTTATTGCAATATTGTGTATTTTCACATGATTGATTAAGTTATTGTGAGATAGTATTTGTTTCCCTTAATTTTGTCTCATGGCTTTAGTACCTTTTTGCAGAGAAGTGTGATGTTTGTAGGTTATAATCTATGTCAAAATTACAAGTTGCTTTTAGCTGTGAAGTCTTTTCCTCCTAGAAGCTCAAACAATAAGGCTTTTTTATAAAACACTTATGCAAAGCACATAGAAACATGTTGTGCAGTTGTTTTTCAGTCATTATGTACAAGTGTATGAGACCTGAGTTTTCCAAGTCTAAGTAATATTCTGGTGTATCACCATAGGGTTTAGTTTTTATTTTCATGCACTCCTTCTCCCTTTTCCTTACAAAGATCAGTAGTTAGGTGATAACACAAAGGAAACCGGCCTTCTCCAAAGGTTCTTTTCCATTTTTAGGTGACCCACAACCTGGAAAAGTTCCCATGTTTCTTTGAAGTATCAAGTTCTGCAACTTGATAAGGGTGCAATTTCAGTAGATAACAATAAGAATGAATGGTTAAGAGTTGTCAAAACTTTAAGTTTACTTGTTTATATTGGGAGTTACATTTGTGGGCACATGATCAATCCAAGACCCAAAGATTGAGTCAAACCAAGAGAATGGTAATATCTATATAGGGAATGAATGTCTAGACATGTGGAATCCAATAAATGTAAAGTTTAAGGGAAAAAAAAATGAAAATAAGTAAGGTATGAACTCATATGTGGTAAAGTGTGTAAATGAGGTTAGGTGAAGAATTATAGAACAAATCCAACTTCACAAAAGATTGCACCATTTGTTTGCTTTATTTTTAAAAAATAAATCTAAACATTAAAGAGTTGTAGCTCACACAATTAGTGAAGATGACACTATGCCCCTTAATTTCACCATCCACAAAGGTTTACATCTTTAAAAATGCAATATAAGAAATGAGGTTAAATTCATGCCCCAAATTACTTATCACAATTAATACCCCTCAATCTTACTCTCAATCAAAAAATTGTCAACTTAAACTTATACTCTAAAACTAATGACTTCCAAAAATATCTAAATTTCTCATTAAACTTTTAAAAAAAAAAAACAAATAAAAAATAATATAGATATACAAATTTCATCGTTAATATACAACTAATAATAAAATTGCATTGCATGATTGACATGAACAAAAAACCTTACAGTGTTTTCTTAAATTATAAATGACAATCGTCATAATTACCCGTCATAAAACCTAAAAGCATAAAGAGAATAAGAGAGTCAGAGAAACATTTGTTGGAACTTGGAAAGGCCTTGAGATAAAGCTTTTCTTTTGCAATACTGGTCTTACAAACAAATCTGTCTGCTCCAATTCCCAATTTTTAGAGCGAGTTACACAAGCTGCAAAATTTCAATGTATTGTAATATTACAAGATTACAAGTAAAATGTTACTTCTTGCAGCCTGGATCAGTGAATACATATTATTTACTGGAAACAGTACCGTATTTACAGAAACGGGTACCTCATATAGATACAAATATTTATACATCTGTTGGGGAACACAGCAAAAAATTTGAAGTTGAGCTATTCCGCTCTGTTCTTGGCTGATGAGGGACAATGGCGGGTTAGTCGTCTCCCAATTTCATTCCAAATGCATTGATCCACTCTGCATTCCTCTCTTTTAATATCTTCACATGTTTATCCTGCTGGAGCATTTTCGCTTTCTTCCAATCCTCGCAACCTTGGCTTGTAGCTCTAATCAATTCTCTGGACCCGTAAATGCTGAGTACCTTGAGATTATCCAGCCTTTTCATTCCGTGTGGCAATCTTGACATTTGTATGCATTTCTCAATGCCCAACACTTCCAACTTAGGCATTGTTCCCCTCCCAATGGCCGGAAAATTCTGCAACATTTCCAATTTTCGCAGCCACAGCACCTTCAATCTTGGGAATGCTCCCGGGCGTCCGAAACTGGTGGGAAGGGCCTCAAGTTTCTCACATTCGTGGATTTCTAAACACCCGAGAAACTCTAATTGATCCAAAGCCGGCAAGATTTCCAAATTACGGGAATTGAATAATTTGAGGCTTCGCAGATTTTGAAACTCAATCATCCAAACCGGCAACTTCCTGATATTCGAACACTTGAAAACAAGGTGCCTAAGCCCTTCGATGATAACCATATCCTGTGGTAGGGTTTGTATGCTATTCATTCCCAAAATTAATCTCTCTATCTTGGTAAAACAGCTCATAGTTCCTTCTGGAATGGAGGTGTCCTTCCAATTGTCAATCTCAAGACATCTCAGTTCAGTCAAAGCCTTCAAATCACCTAAACATGGAGTGCGACTTCTCCAGCGGGACAAAATATGATCGGTTATGGTGGTCGTTGGTTTAAATTGTATGGGCACTGCGGAGGTGAAGCAGTTCTCCATCTTTAAAACTTGTAGAGAAACCAAAGAAGTGAGTCCCAAAGGAAGGTATCCCAAACTTTCACAGCCATGCAGATCCAGCACTTGCAAGCTTTTCAGTTTGGATATTCCTTCTGGCAGATGTGTAAGGTTGAGGCATTCTGACAGATCAAGTACCTGTTCCCAATGCATTTCACTTAGTCGAAATAAAATGGAAAAACAATAATATGACTTGCGTGAGACTCAAGTGAATACAATTTTAAAAAGCCCTTGTCTTCAAGATTATAGACTTTTAAGTTCTGATTCATCCGTTTTATCAGGCTGTAAAATTTATTGAACTCTTTCTGGTTAAAATCTTACTCATGTCAGTGATAAAATGTAAAGAATGAATGAGACACGATTTGACTTAATTTTTTCTCGAAAAGTGAGAGCAGCTTCCATGAAGAATGTTATTTAGCTGCAATATTTCAGCCACATCTGGAATTTCCCTACACATTCAAGCTATCGGTTGTCCCAATGAAAACGGCAATATTAAGAATCCATAAAATCACCTTGTATCAGGACCACTAGTAGTGAGGGTTTTTAATAACATCTTATACAGCCCTCAATTTAGAGGTAAAGCATTCTAATAGTAAACAGGTGGCCTTGAGTTCAAGTTTTAATTAGTCCATCACAAAATTTCACATAGTATCAGAATCAGAAGTTAAAGTCTTAAACATCAACATGTAGATCAAGAGAGGGTCTTGGAGAAATAACACATCCAAACCATAAAAAGACCTGTTACAAAATGAGCCATTAATTCAATAAAAAAAATTCACTTAAACTCTGGGAGTGTAGATCAGGAGAGGGTGTTGGAGAAATAAACCACATCCAAACCATAAAAGACCCGTCACAAACTGAAACAATAATTCAATAAAAAAAAATCACATGATATCAGAGTTCAAGATGAGAAGCCTTATACTCTGACAGTATAGAGCCAATAACTCAATCAAAAAAATTCACATGATATCAGAGTTCAAGATTAGAAGCCTTAAACTCTGACAGTATAGATCAAAAGGAGATGTCAGAAAAATAAGCCACATCCAAACCATAAAAGGTCTGAACTTGCCCTAAATTCAAAATCCAAACTAATCTATCTTTTTTTTAAAGAAAATAGCCTTGGTCAAGTTGAATGACGCTACTGATTTTTTTCACAGTTATTTACCGATCCATGCAACAGTTTTTGAACCTCTTTAGAGAATTTCTTTGGGAAATAGAGATCGTGCGGTCGAATCCTAATGTTTTACCCAGCTAAACTATGAAAGAAAGTTCATGTGATCCAATTTCAGTGGGACCAAATCACAGTTGATTTTTCACACAGCTGGCCTGCCAGGAAACGCCCCGTGATCAAATTTCGGTACTGACTTTTTACACAGCCAGCTTAGAAATCAGAGGTTATTAGGATGAATTTACCGGCTGTTTACATGAAAGAATTTGGTAGAGAATCTTGAATCCTCTTTAAAGAAGGCTTTGAAGACAAAAAAAAATCAAAAGCTTTAGTACCTAATTGCAAGTTCAGTGTATTTAAATTTATGAGAAATTATGATGTATTACCGTTCTTAAATCTTTTTTAACACCGGCTACGGCAGTATGCGTACTGTTTATGTGAGGATGTTCAGTGTCTTCGACATTAAAAAAAAGCTTTGGCTGTTTACCTGTAGCAGACTAGCAGCTTGATAAAGTATGTTCAATATCTTCTGAGAGGTTTTGAAAACATAAAACAAATCTCTGACTGTTCAGATGAGGTAGTTTATAAGAGGATGTTCGATATCTTCTGAAGGAAGATTTGAAGCCATGAAACAAAAGCTTTTAGAGATGTATTACTTTTCTTAAAATATCTCTGAAGTAAAAGAGCTCTGCTGAGCACGACTCGTTCCTCCTCCCCGCCAAAAAAACAAAAACAAAAAACTACTACAAATTTGAGCACAACGAGAAAGGTACCTGTAGCCTTTTCAGCTTGATAAATGACTGAGCCGGTAAGTATTCGACGGGGGTTTTTGACAATCTTAAGCAGATGAGCTGCTTTAGAAAGCCTATACTCTCCGGCAAGAATTGGACCGCCGTGTCTCTGAGATCCAGGATTCTAAGCGCAGCGAGGCTTCTCATGGCGTTGTCGGGAATTCTGTTAAATTTTGTGTTAGCCGACAGAAGCAACGTTTCAACACTCGGCCCCCGGAAGTCCTCGGGAATGACCGAGATCTTGTTATCCATTACCGATATTCTTTTAAACGTCCCCGCCTGGAATATTGAGAGATCTTTGCCCGCTCTGAACAAGCACTTCTCCTCTCTTTCAGCGATTCGGAGGGCAACATCCCTCATAACATCATGTATTTTACAGCTGAGCACCACGCCATTTCTGTCGCTTGAAACCACATCAATCAAGCAGCGATCTATCAGCGAATTCAGCAGCTGTCGTCCCTGTCGCAGAAAGCCATAACCAGTCGAAGGCCCCAGCAATCCTTCGTAATTCCACAAGAAGATTATATCCTCCACATCTATAATAGCATCCTCCTTGTAGGCCGCAAAGTAAAGAAAGCAGGCCCTGAGGTTCGAATTGAGAGCGTCAACGCTGAGTCGGAGTCTCTGCAACACTCGGTCTTCCTGCTCCGGATAAAGTATTTCTGCGTTTCGCAACTTTTCTAGAGCAATCTGCCATTGCTCCGTTTCATGTGACTGCTCGGCCATGGCTGCTCCGACTGTCTTAAGCGCCAGGGGGAGGCCTTTGCACTCTCGAGCGACCGCCCGAGCCACGGGTTCGAGCTGCCCAGGATGAAAGTCCGGAAAGGCATGGATCTTAAACAGTTCCCAACCTTCCTCTTGGGTCAAGGGCTTCAGGGCAATAGTACTAGTTACCTCCATCTTGGAAAGCAGCCCCTGGTCGCGGCTTGTAATCACAATTTTAGAATTTCTCTTTTTCGGCGGCACTTGCAGAAACTCTAACAATTCCTCGCTCCCTTCCCAAACGTCATCTAGCATGATTAAAAACTTGTGTTTTCGCAACATTGTGCTCACAAAGCCCTTCACATCCTGCTCGTTCCATCCCTCCTCAAGAGCACCTGCCGCCTCCATTGCTTGACCCTCTATGCTCCGGCCTAGTTGCCGCAGCAAGGTGGGAAACGGCGTCTTCGATACGGTCAACCAAACGATGAGACCGTCTGCAAAGAAATCCTGCACGGGCTCGCTGTTAAGCACCGTCTTTAACAGCACAGTTTTTCCTGAGCCCCCCATGCCCGTTATGCCAATGCGTCGCTCTTGATGTCTGTTTGAGAGAATTCGATCCTGTAGATCCTGAAACAAACCCTCCTGTCCAATAACACACGCCTCCAAAACGGGCTGGACTCTCGAAACGGGCATCTTGCTGCGAATTCCGTCGATTCTGTCAATAAAATCTTTGTGAGCGGCAAATTGATGCACCAGATTAATCAAACCAACATTATCGATATGCATTTGGATTCGTTTACTCATTTGCTTAATCCTCTTAGCTACTCTGTAACGGGCAAAGACATTATAAGCTGGAATAGTACAGTCGGTCACCATCGTATTTGCTTCCTTGAGAAGGGTTTCTAGCGTTTGCAGCCAGTGTTTAACTGCATCATCCTTGAACGCGCAGGAGATTAATTGAGACTCAGACTGTGCGGAACCCACAAGAGGCATTATTCGCTGGAGCTGCGCATGCAGAGATTTAAGCTCGCTGCGACAATAAATGGCGACCTTGAGAGCTTTAAGCGTCTCCTCGGCCAATATGTTAATGGCGGCTCCAATGAAACCTGAAAAAAAACCGGGATCCATTGCTTCTTCCTTCACTTGCCTTTGCAGGCGATGTTGCCTGTTAATTTTAACTCCCAACACCATCATAACCAAGTTTTTGACTCCCAACTTCACTTTTGACTTTTCTAACACCAATCTAATACTTGCTTAAAGACTGTTATTAGTCCCACTAATCATTAAATAAAATATCTTTATCGTTTCAGTTTGGGTAATTATTATTATTTTTTATTGAACAAAGCAAATAATAATATAATAAAAAATCAATTAATAGGCTGTCAAGGAGGAGAGATTAGCAAACCAAAACAAAAACTATACTAGATATTTTGAGAGAACATAACAAAATTAGATTCTAAACTTCAACTTATGCGCAAAGATGATGTAATTTGGATAATTATTTATGTAAAATGTACCTTTCAGATGTTCGGTAGACATAAATCTTAATTTTTTGTTTTTTATTTTAAATTTGTATAATTTTTTCTTTCTAAAATATGATTTCTTTATATGAAAAAGTTTAATAATATTTATAATGAATACTAAATTTGATTAAAAATAATATTGACTCAAAAACTAAGAGTTGAATCTTGATAGCAATATCACATAAATGATCTATTTATTAAATGTGTTATTTATTTTGAAAATATTATATTAATTATTAAATATTTGTTGTGTAAATGATTAATAAGAGTTTTTTTTGTTAACACATTCACATCATTACACTCCACCCCTTTCACATATTTTATTAATTTTAATTAGAATGTCTCTCTACATTAATTAAATAGACAATTCACATTTATCATATATATTATCTTGAAATTAAAATTAGGGTTAAAGTTTAATAGTGATAAGCATTAAAGTATTATATTTGTTGTGTAAAATATTTCATTCTTTTATACTTTAGAGTATTATATTTGTTGTATAAATATTATATTATATTAATTATTAATTAGAAAGTCTCTCAACATTAATTATATAGACAATTCACATTTATCATATATATTATCTTGAAATTAGGGTTAGGGTTAAAGTTTAATCGTGATAAGCATTAAAGTTCAATTATCCTTATTGTTCAATTTGGGTTAGAGTTTGGATTCAATAAGGATTGGGATTAGGGTCATGTGTCAATTGGGCTTACGATTAGCATTATGATTATGACTTAATAAGGGTTGGATTCAATAAAGGTTCAATTAGGGATAGGGTTAAGTATAGGGTTCAATCCTAATTAGAATTAGGGTTAAATTATATGATATTTAATAATATTATATAATTATATAATATAAAACAAAATATAATTGCCATTGACTTAAAGTTAAATTAAGGTTATTTATAAACATTATTATTCTATATTTTACATGTAAAGATTTCATTTTGTCAAATTAATCATATTTTAATAATCTTATAATTATAAAAAAATCTCAATTAATGTCTTACATGTTACAGTTGTATGAAAATACACCAAAAGATATATTTATTGAAATGCTTTTTTTTCTGTATGTCAAATTTATTTAAAAAATTATTTAAAATATATATACTAATTAAAATCAAATGAACAAAGATAATATACAAATCAATTGCTATCTATAAATAAATTCCACTAATAAATAAAGTTAACCAAAATTACATAATTATAATAAAACACACCACCCAAAAAAATCCTATCTACTTGTCAGACACCTAAGGTAAAGGTAATTTTTGTCGTTTTTCCCACTAATATTGACGCGGACTTTAAGGAATGTGAAGATACGTATTTGGCAAGGAAACACGCGCTTATAATTTAATGTGAAGAAACTTCCAAGCTTCTCAGCACATTTTTAGCGGCCTGCCAGTCAACACCAAACTCAATGACAACTTGGCAAAGTTCCACGGACTTTACATTGTGCAAATATGCTTTAAGATTAACGGTTATTATTAAGAATTATATTTTTTTCTGCATCATCGTTGAATACGAGAGCCAAGGTTTTTTTAATAAACAGTATGAGAAGTTAGTTTTTATTATTTTAATATATTTGAAATAAAGATAATAATAAATGTTATTTTTTTATTGTATCTAATGTATTTAAATTTAATTTATTTGGTGATTTGTATTGTAGTTGAAAAGTTTGTTATTTCAAAAATGAGTTATTTATAGAATTTGTGGCAATGACATGCACAATGCATTGAATAAGCGTGTGGTAGTGTTACATCAATTCCTAGTCAAAAAAAGTAGGCAAAGTGATATGTAGAAGTTAGTTTTTGTTATTGTAATATATTTGAAATAAAGATGATAATAAATGTTTAGTTCTTTTTATTGTATTATGTTTGAAAATTAATATATTTGGTGATTTGTATTATAGTTGATTTAAAAAAAATAAAAAATTCAAGAATGAGTTATTCATATAATTTGTGGCAATGACATGTACAATGCACCAAATAAGTTTGTGGTAGTGTCACATCCTCTCCTAGTCAAAAGAAGTATAAAAAGTGGTATGTGGAAGTTAGTTTTTGTTATTGTACTATAATTGACAACTTTGTTGTTTCATGAATGAGTTATTCATAGAATTTGTGGTAATGACATGCACAATGCATCAAACAAGTTTGTGGTGGTTTCATATCCACTCCTAGTCAAAAGGAGTATAAAAATGGTATGTGGAAGTTAGCTTTTGTTAGTGATATATTTGAAATAGAGAAAATAATGAATGTTTGTTTTGTTATAATATATTTAAATATTATTTTATTTGGTGATTTGTATTGTAGTTGAAAAAATTGTTGTTTCAAGAATGAGTTATTCATAGAATTTGTCCCGATGATATGCACAATGCATTGAATAAACTTGTAGTGGTGTCACATCCACTCCTAGTCAAAAGGAGAAACTATAATAACTATCCCATAATTACTATTTTTTACAACTAGTTCTAACTTAGTCAACTAAGCATCTTTCATTTAGTTTAGAAGTACCAACTTCATAAATTTTTAACCACAGTCATGGTGACAAATCTACACCACTACTCATATGCTTACACTAGAAAGTAGTAAGCTCCCAATGTTAGGGTTATTCTTAGACCCATACCTTAATCCTCAAAGGATCATTTGTAATGTCTTTGCCTAAATCTCTCTTTTAGGAATAAGAGGGTTCATAGTTCATACACCAAAGATAGAGATAATTCATCCTCTTCTCTTCTATGAGATCTCTAATCTTTCTTATAAATCACAACTATTTATTAAGTATTTGCTTTCAATTTAATTCAATTGCAATTGAATGACAACAAAAAAATTCAAATCAAGTGTTGGTTCTATGCCAACCATTGGTGTACAAATACATGCATAACCACCTATGGATAGATTTTCTCTAATATCATATGTTCACACAATGATTGGATCAAGTATATATCATTCATATTATAGTGTAGAAAATTGTACACCTTTACAATTTCACAGTATGTTTGCATCCCCTTAATTAATTGGACTTAATTAAGCTTCTAATTACCTAAATTATGCATTCCAAGCCTTATCATTCTTGTTTTCCAAAAGGGAAACCTATATTAAACAATTGTCTACATTAATTTAAACACATTGGAAATTGTGTGTCCTAGACATAGGTCCTAGGACCCATTGGGTCCCCTTTAAGTCTCAAGACAAAATTTTTACTATTTTTTGGTGGCATTTTAATGATTCAAATTCAAGTTTCAAATGTCGGCTTGTGGAATCTAATTTTTGGGAAATTAGATAAACACCTATAAATACATAGTTATTTTATCAATTCAAATCTAAGACTTTTGAAGGAGAAAATATAGAGAAAATATTATTTTCAAGAGCATTGAGGAGCATATTTATCAATCATCTACAACAACAATCAAGATCATATCATCATGTCAAAATTCATGTGTGTTCACGTCATGTTTGGAGTTAACATTGTTATGTAGGTTTCAAGCATTCAAGCATCAAATCAAGCAAATCATTAGATCTAATTCATGCAAGATCCAAACCTTAGAGTGATGTGCTAGAATTCAATCCTCTAAGGGCACCCATTAAGGGTTTGGTGAGTTGTGACATAGCTTTGTTCATTCATCAATTCCTTCCATTTATCATCATTTCAACATCAAAAGGTTTAATTACCAACATGGGGTTTGACTAAGGCAAACCCCCTTCACCCAAAAATAAACAATTTTTCTTCTCTCTTTGCATGTGCAGATTCATAGGTGAAGAAGGAATAAAATTTGATCAAATGAGCAATTTTGCAAAGTTATCATCATTGTTGTCAAGCTACGGAAACTCACCTACAGATTTTATTTTCGGCTTTTCGACAGTCAACCCTGGAGAAATTAGAAGCTTAGCTCTAGGATCTGAGGACTATAAAATCATATTTTAGACCAATGCACTAGGATCCATTCACCCTAGGGAAAACTAGTCCTGCTATAAAGCTTAGAACCTGCTTTTTAGGCCACGTACACACCATTATGCCCTTCTCAGATATGTGTGTAGATTGTTGTTTATGTTTCTACTATCATAATATTTTGCATTTCAAGTGTTAGGTCAAGCAATTTAGTTAGTTAATGCATTTTAATTCATCTCCCAAAAGTGTAAATCAGTCATTTCTATTATAAGAAAACAATAGACCTTTCTAATAGGGTTGACTCACCTCAAGGTTGAAATTCAATCCTATCCTTGGGAGATCTCTTTTTCTAATGAAATTATGGAAAGTGTAAGTGTGTTTAAACCCTTAGATCATTCTACACCTTACCCCCTTTTCCTTCATTTCACATATACAAAGTGGCTAGATTCATATTATGGTGTGCATGTATAGATGGTTAGATCTTATAAACCTCACAGATACACATGGGGGTTAGCTTAGGCATAAATTTTTTAAACACAAGGTGAATAGCTCACACAAACATCACAAGTACAACACAATAAGTGTAGAGGCAAACTAATGTGTTATGGACTTGGTAAATTCTACACAATTCAGGGGTGTGCCAAGCTGAATAGTCCACTTGACATTGCAAGCCTACATTAAATCATCAACCAAGGTGCATAGACTTATGATGGTACTGCACTATATGTTCCTTCACAAACTCGTGTTCACCTAAATTACTCTATGCAAGCTTATTCAAACTATTCTACCTTACTGAGATCTTACAGAATTGTAAAAATAACAAAAGTAGCTACAAAACCTAATGGCTACGAGTACCTGCAACATAAGTTGTAGGTGACTGCTAATGATGTACTTGAGTGCAGAATTAATCTAAAACTATTTAAAATGACAAAATAATCAATCATAATCTCTAGAGTACTATGATTTATCAATTACGCCTTTGTTCATGAATAACAACTACTGTAACTAACCATAAATTGCTCTACTTTGCAAAGCACGTGTAAAATGATGAAAAAAATTTAATGGAAATGCATAAATAAACAAATAAATAGATGAAGTGAAGAGGATTACCTTAGTGGCCAGCTCAGAGGACTGTCTCACTTAACTTAGAACCAAACCTAACTCAGATTCTTGTGCATCCATGCAACACACAACTCCATTCATTGCATATCACCAGATATTTAAACAAAATCCTTCTTACAGATTTTATTCCATAATATCATTTTAACATGTTTTTGGATAACTGGAAAATTGGAAAAACTACTAACTGCTAACAGCTTGTAACAATCAACTAACTAAACTATGAACTCATCCCTTGACTTTATACAAAACGGGAAGAGTCTTATTCAAACTGCTAACTAACTAACTCTAATCATAAATCCTCAACATGTGAAACTAAGATTGACTTATTCATCTAACTGAAGAAGGAAAAAGATACCTATTCAAATAAGATCTCAATGAAACATCTTGCATGTGAAGCACATATGTAAACGTTCATGATTCTAGAACAAGTATCTTTTCAACATTTATTCCTTCCATAATGACCACGCTCAGCTCCACAACTTCCTACACTTTAGGCGGCTTGAACTTCATTAATTTTATGTTTTGCTGCTTTGGTACTTGCTACAAATACTCCATTCTTGTTACCATGTGCTGAGCTGTAGAGAGGTTAATCCATACAACATACATATGCAACTAACCACCATAATTAAATCACAACATTCCATTCATACACATACATATTCATATTTAAACCATGCAATACTATGACTATTTTCACCATATTTCATTCCCGCAAACTATGTTTAAGGTTGCAAAGTATGTATGGAAGGATAGCATATTATGAAAGTATTGTCTAAAGGGTACTTTAGAAACATATGTAAAGTGTTTTAAAAGTATACGAAAAGCAATAAAAAGATACTAATAACCAGACCCATCATTCCCCCCAACTTTTCATTTTGCTTGTCCTCAAGCAAAAATACCAAACTAAATCACCTAGGGAAGAAGATTGTAATACAAAGTGATCTGCTTGAGATCCATGACTATGTTGAATCCTTGTCCTTGCTTGAGGTAGAGACCACTATAGCATGCAAGCATATTCATCTTGATTGATTTTGCATTCTTGTACTGATCATTCCCTTCTCTAGTCCAATGTGGTACTAGATGAAGTAGGATAAGAGGGTGGTAAGTCAGTGGAAGCCATTCCACTGCTCTTATTCTTGAGACCTCAATATACTTGTGTAACCTATCAAACATATTCATGAAATTGTGGAAGGAGTGAGGCTCCTTCCTTTGCAATTCTGGAGTCAAACTTTTCCATCTATTCTCCACATGTCTTAAGTAGTTTTGAAGAGTGGTCATTGTCAATTCCTGAATCCTTCTACAATCCATGAGTCTTAAGTCTATAATTATATTTCTTGGTCCCCTATGAGAAAGGAGTGTTAGAAATTGAGTAATGACTTTGTCGAGATTCATTGCTTCTTTTCTGAGTTGCAATGCCATTGTTTTCTCCTGTTCATATTTCTCCATTAATTCTCCATGAAGCTATTCATTTATGAAATAAGATGCAAGGGATCTTACTTGCAAATCCCCAACATAAGTCAAGGGATTCCATTCAGTGTCTTCTTCCATCACATAATTATGCAGATAATATTCACATAACTGGTCTTGCTCCTCTAAATTGACTTTGTTGAAGAAACTGAGAAAACTATGTCTCTTATTCAAAGCAAAGGGTTGGTCATTAATAAACTTATTGAATTGAAAACTGAGAAAATTTTCCTTTAATAACAATGCATATACTCTAGATGGAGGTCTACATTCAACTATTTGAATAGCTCTATCAACCACTTCTACCAATTTCTCCTCCAGTCTTCTCAATTCAAAATTCTCGGTTTCGAATGATGCATTCAAAATTTGTTTTTCTTTTCCCCAGTTTTATTTTCCCTGCCTAATTTGGATAGTAATTTTCATCAATTCAAAGCCTAAATACAAAGTAGTATAATAGGCTGGAGTTTTTGCAGCAAGGGGTTGTAGATCTAATGCTATATTCTCCTTAGTTCCTATTTTACCTTCGGCCATCTATGCCAGTTGGTCCAATTTATTTCCATGGCCATAGGGTTGTATTCTTTCTTCTAGCTCCTTGATTCTCATTTCCTTTTCTTTGTATTTATGTGCATATCCTTTCACTTGTTTTTCCAATTGCTTTATCCTGTCAAGAGATTCTTGAAGCTACTTCCTTATGTTTCTATCCTCTAGTAATTCCTTTTCTCCTTCAAAATTCAAACCATCACTGTCATCTCCTGTAATATCAAAAACTTCTCTAATGGATCCATTGGAAACTGCTAAATGGTTTTCTTGGCAATAAAAACATCCTTTGAGTTAGAATCAGAGGAGGAAGATCCATACCTTGTTTTTCTAACAGGCACATCAACATTTTCAACATAAACATTGTTAGGGACATCTCTTTCCTTATATGTGTTTGTGTCTACCATCAGTGTATCATGATGTTGTTGTTCCTCAACCTTTCCTTCCTGTAATTGTTCCTCCATGCCTCTCTTCTCAACTCTTTGTCTTCTCAACCTACCTGAGTGTCAGGGAGTAACAGTTTCCTATGTAACTTTACTCTCCATCCCTCTTTTACTCTCCTTTTTCCTTCCTACATCCTCTTCCCTTACAACATTCTCCTGCTTGTCAACTCATTTTCTCTTCTTTTTCCCTTTTGAAGACGTTGATGCAGTACTTTTAGCTCTAGGATTTTTAGAGGATGAGGGTTCCCCTATTAGCACAACTGACATATCTTGTTTCCTAGTCCCACTTTGGCTGCGGCTAGGTGAAGCAGATGGTATAACAGGGGAATATTCTCTCTCAAGTTCATCTTGCTCAGGGTCAACTTCTGGTTCAAGATCAGGTAGAGGTTCATCTTTTGCTTTAGGTTCCTCAAGCAACTCAATGATTTCTTTGTAATTTTTAAAATCACCCCAATTAACCTTTGGATGTTGAATTCTCAAACTTCTATTAACCAATAGGGTTATCAAGCAATGATGAGACAATGTAGTGTTTGTTTGTTTCCTCTGATATTCAAAGGCCATTCTTTTCAACATATTATATAGAAAATTGGGTACATTGACTAATTTGTCATGTCATAAATGGTTCAAAAACTTGAAATGCACAGTGTATAAAAGATCATGGCGGTCATCACAAGCAAGGTTTTTAATAATATAAGCAACACATTTTTCTCAAAAGAATGGAAGGGAAAGCCTCTTAGTACCTTGTGACGTCGAATCCCAATTTTCACCCCATTCACAAAATTCTTCCCTTGTTGCTACCGCATTTGCACGAGCTGGGTATTCAGAGCATGTACAAGGTAATCTTGTGACTTGAGCAATTTCCATTTCTAAGCCATCCACCAACAACCCTTTTACTGTTGCTTCATCATATTTTAATGTGGTTGTAAAATATCTCGCCATTTTACTATCATACTTTATCAACTTCAAGAAATAGTCCAACCATCCTACTCTAGTGAATAGAGGTAAATCCATTATGTCCTCTAATATATCTTTATGAGCAGACAGTTCCCTCCATATAACATCACCTCTCTGTTACTTCTCTGAATGCCTTCTTTGTACCCAATACTCACAATCCCTGAATGCCTTCTCTGTACCCAATACTCACAATCCCTTATCTTCTAGTTCAATCAAGTATCCAAATTTCTATACCTTAGCTTATCTTAAGGTAGGAATCACATTTATCTAAAACACAGAGAAGTCTTCTAGTCTTAAAAGGATGGCATACAATGCATTCTAACAAACTTGGGTGGCGAAAACCAAATATTATGATGACAATTATACCCCTCCCCCCAAATTTAATTGAAGTGACCACACTTCATGCATAACTGGGTTTGGGTGATAGGATAATGATGGAAAGTAATGGTGATATTGTTCGCAAGAATAATTTAAACAATGAATAATAATGAATACAAAAATAAAGATAGCTTTAATTATGTGAAGTTACCTATCATACGTGTGTAATGGAAAGTAATGCTCGGTGTAGTTATGAACTGAAAGGGCACATATCACGGTGTACAAGTGATGCGATGTGCATTGATTGCATAGGAGTTGATGAAAAGTGGCAGTTGTATTGGCGACGTGCGCTTTATTAGAAAATAAATGACGCATGTGAGTTTTAATAAAATTCACGAGAAGAGCAATTTAAATCCACCAAGTTATTGTAGCATGCATTCGACAGGTATTGCTATGGGTACTACAAGCATAGGGCCCAACTAAAAGGTGCTTGTCAAGTCCCGATAAAATTGAAGAGTAGGTCCCTTTGGAGTCAGAACATGTTCATCATGGATAATGTGATGTGTGTTCATGTGACTTAAAGCATGGGAAATTAGTCTTGGGTAATCTCAGAGGTGGAGTTGTGTAACTTTACCTCTATATTACCAGATGTGCTGGGTAATTCACTTCCTGTTGGAACATCATCCTATGTTCCAAATCCTGTATCAACAGTACTGTGTGCACCATATTCATCCATTAGAGATATGATGAAATCATCGTGTTCAAGTGGTTTCTTGTACAACTTGAGTCTATGGTCATCAACCAGGAGTGAAAATATGACTTCATCAATAGTCTATAGTTGCACCACACCATTGGGAAATACTTTTTGGATTTTGTAGGGTCCTAGCCATCATGATTGTAATTTTCCTGGAAAATATTTGTATCTTGAATCATACAAAAGTGCCCAGTCCCCTACAATAAATTCTTTAGTCTTAATATACCGATCATATCATTTAATCTGTTGTTTCTGAACAACCTCTATGTGGTGCAATGCCTGCAATCTGATTTCATCAAGGGAATTCAAATGTTGCAACCTTTCTTTCTGAGATTTTGTTAATTCCATCCCTAAATCAACTGTTGTGTGTAGGGTTTTGCATTCAAACTCTATACGCAACACTATTGTTTTTCCATAAACCAACTCATAAGGGGTAAACCCTATAGTTGTCTTCCATGTAGTTTTGTATGCCCAAACAACTTCTGGTAATATGGATACCCAATATCTTTTATGAAGTTGCATTATTTTTGTTAATATGTTCTCAATCTGCCTGTTTGTAACTTCTACTTGACCATTTTACTAAGGATGATATGGGGTAGATTTCTTGTGCTTGATTTGATACTCCTTCACCAGATGGGATATGAGGTTTGATGTGAATTGTGGTCCTTGATCAGTCACTATCTCCCTAAGAACAACATACCTAGTGAAGATTTCCTCATATAAGAATTTTGCAACATTGCCATCTCTGGAAAATTGCAATGCTTTTACCTCTACCCATTTGGTTAATTAGTTAGTACATACCAGTATATATTCTTTGTCATTTGAAGTGGGAGATATAGGGCCAACAAAATCTAGTCCCCATTTTTCAAAAAGAGTTGTGCTAGTTGGGGCTGCAAAGGCATTTCATCATTTCTTGTAGGTCTCCCCATTCTCTGGCATCTATCATAGCTTCTAGTATACTTAATAGAGTCTTTGTGAAGGGTTGGCCAATAATATCCTATTGGTAAGATTTTAAAATTTGTCCTTTTGGCTACAAAATGTCCACCACAAGGTTCATCATGGTAGGATTTCAATATATCAAACACTTCATCCTCCCTAATACATCTTCTCATAATGTTATCTAGTCCAATGTAGAATAAAAATCCATAAGTCCAAGAATAAGGGAAGCATTTGTGAACTAACTGTCTTTTCTCCCTGAGAGAGAAGTAAGTTGAAATCTGCCCTATTACTAAGTAGTTAGCTATATCAACATACCATGGATTATGTATACTTAGACCAAATAAATGCCCATCAAGAAAAGAATCATCAACCACTCCTTCAAGTGTTATGGGAAATCTAGATAGAAATCAACAATCACATTAGCTTTTCCTAGTTTATTAACTATGGTTATGTCAAATTCTTGCAATAACAACAACCACCTCACATGTCTTCCACTTACTACTGGCTTGTTCATCAAGTATCTAATAGGTGTATGGTCTATGTGTATGAATACTTGATAGCCAGTAATGTAGTGTCTGAACTTGTTAATGGCATAGACAACAATTAGCATTTCTTTCTCAGTCACAGTGTAGTTTAATTCTGCTCCTTGTAGGTTTTTGTTGATATAGTATACATCATACTCCTTATTCCCCTATCTCTATCCTAGGACTGCTCCAATAGAAAGTTTTGATGCATCAGTGTGAATGTGAAATGGAAATGTCCAATTTGGACCTCTTAGAACTAGTACATTAGTCAAAGCTACTTTTAATTTCTCAAAGGAATGTTGATAGTCTAGAGTCCACTCAAACTCAATATCCTTTGTCAACAAGACAATTCCTTATGTCATCATCATAAAACATTTCTCATTGATTAATGATAAATTGTTTTCAATGCATCTTTTCAAGACTATTTCTAAATTTTTCAAAGCCTCATCAAATGTTTCACCATATGTGGTGAAATAATCCATGTAAATCTCCATCTCATCATGTGCAAAATAAAAAAAAATACTAAGCACTGCTCTCTGAAATGTGGCTTGAGCATTGCACTAACCAAAAGGTAAAAAAAAACATGCATAGGTACCCCAGGGATAGATAAATGTGGTTTTATCTTGATCTTCAGGTGCAATCTTAATTTAGTTATAACCATTGAAACCATCGAGAAATGAGAAATATTTCTTCCCTACCAAAGAATCAAGAATTTTCTCAATGAATGGCAATGGGAAGTGATCCTTCCTTGTGGCAATATTTAGTTCCATGTAGTCAATACTAACTCTCCATTTACCACCCTTCTTGGGAACTATTGTTATGTCTTGCCTAACCACCCCATTTTATTTTGGAACAAAATGGGTCCCCCCTTCTTTTATGTGTTTATTGCTTTTGGTTACTTGCTTTCCTCTTGGGAGTGCCCCTGTTTTCTGCCTGAGTTTTGACTGCTAATTTTGATCTAATTTTGGTTCTGTCTTAGCATGAGTTGGTTTTCTTCTTGCTAAGGATTCAGTGAAATAATCACAAGCAATAATGGATTTCATTATGACATATTTTGTGTTTTATTTTCCCCTGAGTGCTAATGTAGACCTTTCTTTTGCAGGATTAAATCACACACATGATGATATTTGCCAAGGGAGCTCAATTGGAATGCATTCCTCAGTCCAGTTGGTCACAATTCTCCTTTAAGAAGAAAGTCAGAAAGACCTTGCATAAGTCTTGCCGACTACCAGTGCATTTTGTCAATATGCATCTGTGTTGCCTATCGGCAAGACCCTAGAGATGTCACAGCAAGTGGAAATCATATGTAGGTACTTATCGGCAAAAGGATCCATATATCGGCGGGAGGTTTTCTCTTTGCCAAGAAGTCTCAGCAAATTCATAAAGTCTCACCGACTAGCAAGGACCAGGTTGACACTTTGGCAAGAGTTTATCTTCGGTGTATGATCTTGCCGAAAGCTTCCTATCTCACCGACCATCGATAAAGATATACCACTCGGGGAGAAATTATCGCAGTGGAGAGATGTCTCGGCAAAATCCTGAAGTCTCACCAACACAATGCAAGGGGATTCTATAGGTTTGTCTTCGAGGAGAGTGGTTCACCATCGGCATGAAGTCTGGCCGACGTGCTGGAGTCTCGGCGACATAAAAGGGATGTCGCTGTGGGTCTTGCCGACAAAGGTTCCCCAAGGGTTTTTGGGGGAATATTTAGACTCTCGTCGGGAGGTCTCGGTGACAAAGAAGTGTCACATCGACAGGGCACCCATTGGGGAGAAGAAAGATGTGCGCCAAGAGGTCTGGTCGAAGTTTGAAGGTCTCACCAACATGAAATTTGAGTTCCACGAGACGGATTTGTTTCAGGGAGATATCTCCCTGACAGTTGGAGGTTTCCTCGAAGGGTTCCCCTTTAGGTATAGTGTCTTGCCGAAGAGCAAAGGTCACGCCGAAGCAAATGGAGCTCGAGGAGAACAAGAGTAAGCTCAAGGAGAATGAAAGGGGGCTTCAATGAGAGGTCTCAGCAACAGTAAAGAGTCTTGTAGATGCAGAATGTGTTCACCGAGAGAAAAGGAGTTTGCTGAAGGTCTTGTCGACAGCGATGGATTTCCCAGTGAAGGAGGCATCGGTATAACCAAGGATAACTCGCCGTAGCCTCTGGCCGAAAGAATGTAGTCTTCTCGATAGGTTTTTCTAGCTCGATATGACTTCTACAGCTCGCCAAAATGTCTCACCGACTGACCCATGTCATGCCAATAGCTACTGAAGGATGAGATCACATCGGGGAGACACCAGAAGTGTCTCACCGACATGCGATGTCATTCAGACCATCCTTGACCGCTTGAGGAGCTCACGTGGCATATGCCCGACCAATCAGAGGAAACTAAAAGAGTGACTCATTGGCCCCTTTGACCGATTGACCACCCCTATGTAAGAAGACCAACAGGATGCAAGCGATATGCATTCCTTATGAGAATAGATGATGATGGATTGGCTCGCATGGTGCAAAGATCTACAGGGAGGCACGATGATGCTTCCAGAATGGTCAGCATGCAGAGGAGTCTAGAACATGAAGGAGGCCGAATGAAAAAAGAAACCATGACTCACAGGGACAACTGTAGTGACCGCTGGTAAGGAGATAGACCAGTATTAATGGAAAAATGCTTTAGAGCATTCAAGGCAGCCCCGATGAAGTTCCAAGATGGACACGAAGACAGGAGAGTAAATGTTATAGTTGCAAAAGATTTGAGATCATCCTCAGACCAAGCCGTCATGAGCATGGACAGCAGGGCTTCTCATTGAATGCAACATTGACTCTCTTCGAAAGATCTAAAAGCCGACTCACCTGGAAGCATATATTTTGTAAACCCTAATACAAGGGGGACAACACATTCTTTTGGTACATTCTGTATATATATGGCATTATTGCCTCTTTGTAAAGGTTAGAAGGATTTAGAAGAAAGTTAGAGAAAAAAGAAAGTTAGACAATTAGGATTATAACTAAAAAAGGGTTAGAAGTTAAGAGCAACAATAGAATAGGAATTTTTTGAAGCAGGAGGAGACAAAACTGCATCCTGTTTCTTTGTAATAGGAACTTCTTTTGTCTTCTTAGTTTGCAATAAGATTCAGTAAGAACCAATAATGTGTCTCTTCAATTTTCTTAGTATAAATGGAAACAATTTGGAATCACAGATTTTCTGTACACTGGTGATTGTGCCAGCTTTGTAATTGTTGTTTATCTGTTTCACTAATAGTAGAAGCAACCAGATTAAAATATGCTTCAGATTGTGTTTCAGAATGTTGTTTATCTTGGTTTAATCATTTGATTTGTGAAGCTTTCAAGGAATGGAATGTTATTTTGGTGTTTCATTTAAAAATGGTAACTAGTAGTTTGTTGTAGAAATCAGCACTGTGAATGGATGAAACTGTGTGTCAATCACAAGTTAATTTCGTTCTGTAGTTCTAGTTTACAATTCCCTGAGGAATAACAAGTATGGTTAAGGTAAATGAATTATCATTCTTTTATGTTCCGAAGCTCTGACCTATCTTTTGTTGTTTCTTTAAAAACCCCAGTTAAATTAGGTTTTAGTTCATGCTTGATCTTAGAACGATCCAGAAGCCCAACACTAGCAGTCCCCTTGAACATTACTATTACATTGACCAATTGAGCAACATCAGCACAGTTGAGAACCAACTACAAAGACCTTGGGAGCTAAGATATCAATGTGATCATCTTTCTCTTTCAGGAGAAACAGAGTAGCAATATTCTATTTGCATGTTGATTGTACCAAAAGGACCGTCAACAGGAACTGGCACTAGAAGGAGGGCCTAGAAGGGAAAACTGGATAAAACTGGGTTTTCCTCCCCAGAAACGCCCCACAGAGTTCTTCGATCAACTCAAAATCCAACACCTTTTATAGAACTCAAGACCCCAACCAAACACAAGAGTCACAAGAATGGGGCAACAATCATACCACCCTTATCAGCTCCGCTCACTCCACCAGGCTTTTCACCAATACCCCAGTGGATACCTATCAATCCACCATCCCGTCCATTTCAGCTATCATCACAGCTGGTTCAACCCATACAACAGCTGGCTCAACCACCACCACCGCCACCAATGGAGTTCTTTCAGAATAATCCCTCTCCATTGGGGACTATTCCTGGAGGTTTTCATGATATGCCCAAGAACCTTGGGAAATTTTGCCCCAAGTATGTTCATGGCGAGTCAAGGAGTGTTGAAGAGCACATACAAGCTTTCAAGGATGGTTGTAGCAGAGCTCAGATAGCCCACCATGATGTAGTTTGTAGGTTGTTCCCTTACTCCTTAGGGAACATGGCATACAATTGGTACCTTAATCTTCCTCAAGGCTCCATTCTGACTTGGACACATTTGGAAAATGCTTTCATCAACCAGTTCAGGGTTTATGTGGACCCAACTCTTTTATATCATCAATTTGCTACCATCAGGAAGGAACCAGGTGAATCCTTGCCTTTATTCAATACCAGATTCCAGCGAATGTATAGGAGATTGCAAGATCCCTATCTAGTCACTGAGAATAGTGCCATTCAAGCTTACTTTAGGGTTATAGACCCTTTGTTAGGATTATTTTTGCAAAGGACCTATCAACCAATTGATATTGATTCTCTATCCAAAGTCTATCATCTAGCTATCAAGCTGCAGTAACAAATCAGTTCTCAACAAGGAGGCCTAGGAGGAGGTTTCCCTTCAATAGGATATCAGATGCATAGCCCAACTCCTCTATTCAATACTGTCCTGGGAATGTCTCTTTCCCACTATGGACCTATGTCTGAATTGCAAACCCAACCACGTGTTCCATTCTTTTCTACTGGAACTCCTAATCTCTTTCAACAATCAAAGGTTCCTCAAAGTTCTCAGGGTCATCATAACCAAGTTGGAACACCAAATCATGGTGGTCAGCCACCTGTTGTTAAGAGTGTGGAAAGTGAGAAGACAGTTCAACTTACAAATGAGGTAGAAACCTTGAAGAAAATGTTGTCTCAAGTTACAAATGACATGGCTCAACTTCGATTGAACCCCTCCCAAAACCATGGTAACTACCCTAATCAAAACAACAACAATCAGAGTACTTATCAGAATAACAACAATTACAACCAAAGGGGTTATCAAGGCCAAAATTCCTCTAGTCAAGTGTATCAAAATCAAAATAGAGGATATAACCAAAGGCCAAACAACAATAGACAATGGAATACAGGGCCCAATAATGGGGGAGTTTCTCATAACTATCAAGCAAATGAGGAGAGGTCACATATTGCAAATGTAGCCGACCTTAATTTCATGACTAACTGGTGTAGGCTGCATGATACTGTGAGCCATTCTGAGGTAAACTACCCTCAAATGAAGAAAGTTGTCAAGATGGCACATGAAGATGCCCACACATTCCAGGGGAATTCAAACAAAGGAGGTGACTTGCTGGATACTGCAATGGCTTATGATCTCTTTGAAGAAGAGCCCTCATTCCCAATGCAAAGTGAGAATGAACTAGAGGAAGACACATATGATGCCCAAGTCTTTTAGGCCAAAGGAGGACACTTCCTAAGAAATCAGACTAAGGGTCCATTCACTACATCAACACCCCCTAATCACATGGTGCCTCCAAATCAGGGTGCTGATAATAATCCTCCTCCACCAAAGGCCCCGCCTAACTTCCATAATAAGGGTAATTCCTCTGCCATTTTCAAAAGTAATTCAAGTTATAATATAGAATTTGGTGTTGTTTCCAAGATGCAGAGACAAAAAACTTCTTTGTCATTCTTTGACATCTTAAAGTGGTGCCTTGCTCAAAGGGAGATAGTGCTGAAAGCTTTAGAACTAGCTGATAAATCAAAAAGAAAAAGCGAGGTTGCACCTGCTGCAGACATGAATGCAGTCTTGTACAAAAACAAGGTAGGTACTCCACCATTTCTTTTGAGTTTAAGAATTTGTGGCAAGAATCTACATAATTGTTTGTTGGATTCAAGAGCTTCAGGCAATGTTATGCCATTCTCCATATGTAAGAAGTTGGGATTGAACCCCATTCAGACAAACAAGAAGGTCATTCAACTTGACAAGACAGAGGTTAATGTGGTGGGGGAATTAAGAAACATACAAGTGCAAGTAGGGTCAGACCCTAGGATCCTAACCAACATAGACATTCAAGTGGCAGACATTCCCGAGACCTATGGTATACTGCTGAGCAGAGATTTGATGAAGAGTCTAGGGGGATATCTTTCCCTTGATTTTTTGCATATGTGGCTACCATGGAGAGGAATTCCTACTCAAATTAGGATTGAAAGTGAGCCCCACCTCAAGCATATCCTCACTGAGTATGATTGCCCCAATGAGGTAGCTTACTTTGAAACTATGATAGGGGTTTACAAAAGGGAAGAAATCTTGACCTTCTCAGTTCTTGACTCTAAAGACATGTCAACACCAAAATCCCCTGACCCCGCAATTAGTGAAAATCAACAGGCCTTGATCAGGAAACTACAACAAGATCAGCTGGTCTTGGGAGAAGACATTGATTTGCAAAGTCTCCTACTCCCTAATTGGTGAAGGGTACACTACCAAAATCATTCTAAATCGACTTTTCAACCCTACATTGACATTTTAAATCATGTTTCCCAGGCTGAGGAAGCTAGCACAAGTCACCCTCAGACCACTACAGACTGCTTCTCATTTGAAGCCAAGGAGGTAATAATGTTAACCAGAGATAAGACACTTTCAAAGGGGGGTCCTTCTCAAATTGAACCTACCCCAGACACATGTCCAAATGAGCATACTGGAGAGGAGCAATCCCAAGGTCTATTTGACACCCTTGCCCTCACAAATGAAATAAAACTCATGGGGTTAACCAAAGGCACAAGTGGTTGTTAGAAGGATAGCCACAGGTTAGATGATATAACTAAGCAAGAATTGGGAATTACTCCTCAAGAACCTATTGAACACATGTTCCCTGTATCTGATCCAAAAGATCAAGTAACCCCATTCCTGACTCATTCTATCCAAGTGCCCACAATGACCCCAAAGGGACCAACTCTAGCCCATGATCAGCTGTGGACCCTCACGTTTGATGGATCCAAATCCAAAACAGGCTGTGGTGTTGGAATTGTACTAACCAGCCTGAAAGGGAAAACCTTCTTTGCTTCTTACAGGTTGCAATTTGGATGCACAAACAACGTAGCAGAGTATGAAGCTCTAGCACGGGGATTGATGTTTGCACATAAGAAAAAGGTCATAGCCTTGATGGTCAAGGGAGATTCAGAAATAGTTATTAGGCAAGTGCGCAACCAATATACATGTCACAATAAAAGGTTGGAAGCCTAAAAAAATAGGGTATGGAATCTAATCGAAGACTTTGATGCCTTTGGGATTAGCTTAATCCCTAGAGAAGAAAATAAGATAGCTGATTCATTGGTTGTTGCTGCAAGTACCCTGGAACCTATGCAAGGCTCCAAGCTCAAGAAATTCTCAGTGGAACTAATTTCCACCCCTGCAGTTCCTGACAACATCACGAACTTTCAAGTCTTTGATGATGATCAACATATTTTGGCTTTCTTGGCAAGCTCAAATGTTTTTGAGGGGAAAATTATTGATGAGTTCAACAGAGATCAAGGGGATTAGAACCCTGAGCAATGTGATACAAAAGGGGTCCTCAATCTAAAGAATAATAACATTCCTAAGGGAATGGTTGCTTTAGAAAGGATTTTTGATAGACCCAAGGGCTCGAGAGAAGATATCAGCTGAAGATAAAGGAGGTGAATACAAAATTGTTAACTTAGCTAACTTTGGTCCTCAAAGGAATATCTATATTGGGAAAGCCTGTCCTGAGGCAATCAGAAAAGACATATTGATGGCACTTAAGAAAGATATTTCTTCAATTGCTTGGTGATATGAAGACTTAAAGACATTTGATGCCTCTGTTATGACTCACACTATTCCCTTGAGGCCCGAAGCTAAGCCCTTCCGACAGAAGCAGCGCCCTGTCAATGCTTTGATTGAACCATTGATCTCCAACGAGGTCTAGAAGCTGCTCTCTGCAAGGATAATATTTCATGTACGCCATTCAACATGGGTGGCTAACCTAGTTCCCGTTCGTAAGAAAAATAGAGAGATCAGGCTGTGTGTCGACTTCAGGAATCTCAATAGAGCTTCAGAAAAGGATAATTACCCACTCCCTTCTTTGGATGAAGTGTTGCAGACAGTCAATGGATCTCAGATGATATCCTTCCTAGATGGTTACTCTAGGTATAATCAGGTAATGGTTAACTGTGACGACAGAATGAAGACAACTTTCACTACGAAATGGGGAAAATTTGCATACAGAAGGATGCCATTCAGTCTAATAAATACTAGGGCGACCTTTCAGCACACCATGGACATAGCTTTCAAGGATCTAATTGGTAAGTGCATTATCGTCTACATGGATGACTTGACGGTATTCTCCAAATATCGACTGAATCATGCTGCAGATTTGGCCAAGGTTCTAGAGAGATGCATCCGATATGGCATCTCCCTGAATCCCAACAAGTGTGTATTCGAGGTTTCTGAAGGAAAGCTCTTGGGACATGTAATTTCTTAAAGAGGAATCTCAATTGATCCAAATCGATTCGAGTCCATCCTGAAGATCACCAGGCCAGGAAGCAAGAAATAAATGAGGTCTTTCTTTGGGAAGATCAATTTCGTAAGAAAATTTATCATAGGCTTTGCAGAGATTGTAAAGCCACTAAACGAAATGATGAAGAAGGATGCCAGAATAGAGTGGACTGAGGAGGCAAAGAATACATTTGCGCAAGTCAAGCAATCCATTTCCAAAGCACCCGTGCTCACCAACCCTGACTATCTGAGACCGTTTTACATCTACTCTTTTGCCTCTGATCATTCCTGCACAGCTGTACTAACCCAACAAAAAGAAGAGGCAGAGGAGAGACCGATTGCATTCATGAGCTCTCCATTCAAAAACGTGGAAATAAAATACCCACCTCTAGAGAAGCAAGCTTTTGCATTGGTTTGAGCTGTCAAGACGTTTCAAAATTACATTCTCTGGAGCCAAATCATCGCTGTAGTCCTTGATGCTGTTGTGAAGTCTTTACTTATGCAAAGCGAGCTAGGAGAAAGAAGAGGGAAATGGATGGCCATCTTGCAAGAATTCGATTTGGAGATACACCTGATGAAACTAGTCAGAGGTACAGGCTTGTCTCAATCCATAGCGAATGTTGGTGACAACATTATCTGTCAGCAGTATACAACCCAGTCTTTCTCTAACGACCCTTGGTATGCTAATACCATTTGCTTTATGCTCAATAACCGGTGTCCAGATGGAATGAATGCAACTCAAAGGAGAGCGCTAAGAATGAAGAGTGCTCATTACATGCTCAAAGGAGGGTTGCTATACAGGAATAATTTTGAAGGAATGTACCTACGATGCCTTGATCACTAGGAGGCTAAGCATGTGATCTCTGAGTTTCACGGGAAACATGGCACGGGCCATGGGTCTACGGATTCATTGGCACACCAGATCCTCAGGTCTGGTTACTACTAGCCATGTGTGTTCAAAGATGCCCATCAGCATGTGAGAACATGTCACATATGTTATATTTTTGCATCAAAGGAACGCCATGCAACTATGCCATTGCAGCCGGGTGATCCCATAATAGTGGTTTACAATTTTTGGCCAAACTGGACACTGAAATTATTATTTTTAACTAAATCTTCACATTCGGGCACCTATAGCGGCTAAACTGTGAGGAATTTGAAGATGGTGCAAACTAGAGTCTCATCAAATTTTGTCCGTAGATTCTAAAATATTTTTTTTTTCAAAATTTTGGAATCAAATTGCACTTCTTTTCCATCTCCCATGAAAATTGAATTTTTTCAAAACAACATTTTTTAAAAGTGATGCACACATTATAGCATAATTTTTTTCCATGAAGAAGGATAAAATTATAATTCTTTCAAATTTAGATTTCGTAACTTTGATATCTAGTGCTTCCACTTGGTTATATATTTTTATTGAATATTTTTTCCTTAATCAAGTTTGCAAGTCAAGCGAATTACAATTGATTTTGATCACGACCATTATAGCATGGCTTTTGTATATGTCCAAAATTTTTGTTTATTTTTTTGTTGGATCAAAGGATTTTAATGCTCTGGTGCACTCCTTATTTTCAATTTTTTTTTTGATAATATTCTATTTTTCCACATGTGAAGAACAAAAGAAATTCATTTTTGATAGAAAAACCTATGTTTAATAAAACTCAAAACAAATACATAAGCGAGCCAAGCATATTAAAATTATATATTCATTAGATAGCTTGTTCTGAGGAATACCATAATCATTTGAAATAAATTTTAAATGAATTCATTTGATCCCCCAAAAGCTAAATCAAAAGTTATTTTTTATCAGCATTTTGATAGGTGTAAAGGAGACGCATTTATAGGTATGGTTTAAAACTAGCGAGGGTTCTACTAAGGGGGTTTGATCTAAGGTGATTTGATCAAACCCTCTTCAATTGGAATCCTTAAAATGGAACTTTTTAAGGCTTAAATCATTATATTTTCTAAAAATATGTGATTTCAGCTAAAATTCGTTCCTCTCAGGAATTGTAAACCACTATTATGACAGCACCCAGCCCGTCTACGAGGTAAGACCATTTGCCCAGTGGGAACTGGATTTTATTGGAGTGATTAAACTGAATTCTTCTGCAGGACACAAGTTTATCTTGACTGCTACTGCCTACTGCACAAGGTGGACAGAGGCTATACCCTGCAAGAACAACACAACAGAGGTGGTCATCAAGTTCCTCACCCAGTGCATCACCACTAAGTTTGGGGTACCCTTCGCTCTGGTATGTGACAATGGCTCTGCCTTTTCTTCTGCTGAGTTTATTTCCTGGGCATATGATCACAAGATTGTCTTAAATTATTCTTCAAATTATTACCCACAAAGCAATGGAGTAGCAGAGTCAACCAATAAGAATCTCTTAGGGGTAATTAAGAAGCTGCTAGAAAATAACCCTAGGGACTGGCATACCCAACTGATATTTGCATTGTGGGCAGATAGGACTAGGATTAAGGCTGCCTTAAAGACCTCACCGTTCAAGCTAGTATATGGCCAAGAACCTATATTCCCTATCCACCTCCAGATACCTATCCTTGAGTTCATGCAAAAATTCTACTCTAGTGACAATAGGATAGAAGTCAGACTAGCTGCTCTGTTGAAATTAGAGGAAGAAAGAGATGTCGCCTTGCAACAATTCTTTAAGCACCAGGCCGTGGTCAAATGTTGGTTTGACAAAAGAGCCAAAATAAAATATTTTAGGATATCTAACCTTGTATTGTTATGGGATAAAGCTAGTGAAAAGGAGGGCAGTCACCAGAAATTTGACAAACTCTAGCTAGGTCCTTATCAGATTGCTGAGATCCTGGGGGAAAATGCTTTCAGACTGAGTAGCTTAACTGGAGAACCTGTTCCCTTTCCTATCAATGGGCAGTTTCTTAAGCACTATTTTGAGTCATAAAGCATGCTAATTCTGCACATGTTGTTCTTTATGTAAATAATTTGTTTATTCTGTCTCTTGTTTGTAGATAATTTACATCTGTGTAAATAGTTGCTGCTTGTAAATAATTGTTGTGTGTAAATAACTTTGCTCTTTGTGTAAGTATTTTGCTCTTTGTTTATAGTTTGCTAATTGTTTGTTTGTCTTTCCTTTTTTGTCTTTCTGTTTCCCTTGTTCTATGGTTTATGTTTTGTTTTGTTCTTTGGGGTTGATCTATCCTTTCCATCTGAAACTGTGGGTTGTTATCTAAAGTATACTGTGGTCACAAGGAGAAAAAAAATGGTTTAGGTATTTTTAGGCTTTCTGGTTGGATGATTTTGTCCTAAACTCTTTGTTTCATGCCCATTGTCAATAAAGGTTGTGGAAAGTTTTGAAAACAAGGTGCCAAGTAAGTAACCTTCTTTAGCTCATTTGAATCTTTCACAAATCATTAAGATCATCTCCTCTTGTAATGGTATATTTGTCCTAGGATGATAGTGTTGTAAGATTTGAGTGAAAAATCCGATTGTCCAAGTGTTGTTATGAGGTCCATGGTAGTTTTCAACCCAGATCAGATGTCAAACATCTGACATATTGAGAAAGAATTATATGAAATATCTAAAACTCTAAGAAAAAAAGAAAAATAAAAGAATTATCTAAAGAGAAAAGAGGACTCAATACGAATGGGTGATTCCAGTATCTCTACCGGGGCTATGGACGCCTGGCTGGCAGTAGAGCAATGCTCTGAGAAAACTAGAGGTATCTCTGTCGGGGCTATGGACGCCTGACTGGCAGCAGAGCAATGCCCGGGATATCATTGCACAAAAGGAAATCAACTCATATAGCTTAAATCTTGCACATTGTTGTCCAAAAGATGAGGAAAACTTTACAAAAGAATGATGCACAATCAAGCACACACATAGATTCAGGGGTAGCCAATGTTGAATTACATTTGAGATTCTAGCTCAACCTTGCTTGCCAAAGCTGGCCCAATTGAAATTATGATGTTCATGAACCAGGAGTTCTGGGTAGCTGAATCCTTCAAATTCTTGAAAATGGTTAAACCACTTTCCCAGCCAAGTCACCATTTTTTATGCCTTGCATAACCACCCCATTTTATTTTGGAACAAAATGGGTCTCCCCTTCTTTTATGTGTTTATTGCTTTTGGTTACTTGCTTTCCTCTTGGGAGTGCCCCTGTTTTCTGCCTGATTTTTGACTGCTAATTCTGATCTAATTTTGGTTTTGTCTTAGCCTGAGTTGGTTTTCTTCTTGCTAAGGATTCAGTGAAATAATCACAAGCAATAATGGATTTCATTATGACATATTTTGTGTTTTATTTTCCCCTGAGTGCTAATGCGGACCTTTCTTTTGTAGGATTAAATCACACACATGATGATATTTGCAAAGGGAGCTCAGTTGGAATGCATTCATCAGTCCAGTTGGTCACAGTTCTCCTTTAAGAAGAAAGTCGGCAAGACCTTGCATAAGTCTTGCCGACTACCAGTGCATTATGTCAATATGCATCTGTGTTGCCTATCGGCAAGACCCCAGAGATGTCACATCAAGTGGAGATCATATGTAGGTACTTATCGACAAAAGGATCCATATATCGGTGGGAGGTTTTCTCTTTGCCAAGAAGTCTCAGCGAATTCATAAAGTCTCACCGACTAGCAAGGACCGGGCTGACACTTCGGCAAGAGTTTATCTTCGGTGTATGATCTTGCTGAAAGCTTCCTGTCTCACCGACCACCGATAAAGATATACCTTTCGGTGAGAAACTATTGCGGCGGAGAGATGTCTTGGGGAAATCTTGAAGTCTCACCGACACAGCGCAAGGGGATTCTATAGGTTTGTCTTCGGGGAGAGTGGTTCACCATCGGCATGAAGTCTGGCCGACGTGCTGGAGTCTCGGCAACATGGAAGGGATGTCACCATGGGTCTTTCTGACAAAGGTTCCCCAAGGGTTTTTGGGGGAAGATTTAGACTCTCGCCGTGAGGTCTCGGTCACAGAGAACTGTCACACCGACAAGGCATCCCATCAGGGAGAAGAAAGATGTGCGCCGAGAGGTCTGGCCAAAGTTTGAAGGTCCCGCCGACATGAAATTTGAGTTCGGTGAGACATATTTGTTTCGGGGAGATATCTCCCCAATAGTTGGAGGTTTCCCCGAAGGGTTCCCCTTTCGGTATAGTGTCTCGCCGAAGAGCGAAGGTCACACGGAAGCAAATGGAGCTCAAGGAGAACAAAAGTAAGCTCGGGGAGAATGAAATGGGGCTTCGATGAGAGGTCTCAGTGATAGTAAAGAGTCTTGCTGATGCAGAATGTGTTCGCCGAGAGAAAAGGAGTTCGTTGAAGGTCTTGCTGACAACGATGGATTTCCCAGTGAAGGAGGCATTGGTATAACCAAGGATAACTCATCGTAGCCTCTGGCCAAAAGAATGCAATCTTGCCGATAGGTTTTGCGAGCTCGATATGACTTCTACAGCTCACCAAAACATCTCACCGACTGACCCATGTCATGTCGATAGCTACTGAAGGATGAGATCACATTGGGGAGACACCAGAAGTGTCTCACCGACATGTGATGCCATTCGGACCATCTTTGACCGCCTGAGGAGCTCGCGTGGCGTATGCCCGACCAATCAAAGGAAACTAAAAGAGTGACTCATTGGCCCATTTGACTGATTGACCACCCCTATGTAAGAAGACCAACATGATGCAAGTGATATGGATTCCTTCTGAGAACAGATGATGATGGATTGGCTCGCACAGTGCAAAGATCTACTGGGAGGCCCAATGATACTTCCAGAAAATGGTCAGCGTGCAGAGGAGTCTAGAACATGAAGGAGGCCAAATGATAGAAGAAACCATGACTCACATGGATAGCTGTAGTGACCGCTGGTAAGGAGATAGATCAATATTAATGGAAAAATGCTTTAGAGCATTCAAGGCAGCCCCGATGAAGTTACAGGATGGACACAAAGATAGGAGAGTAAATGCTATAGTTGCAAAAGATTTGAGATCATCCTCAGACCAAGCCGTCATGAGCATGGACAGCAGGGCTTCTCATTGAATGCAACATTGACTCTCTTCGAAAGATCTAAAAGCCGACTCACCTGGAAGCATATATTTTGTAAACCCTAATACAGGGGGGATAGCGCATTCTTTTGGTACATTCTGTATATATATGGCGTTCTTGCCTCTTTGTAAAGGTTAGAAGGATTTAGAAGAAAGTTAGAGAAAAAAGTCAGCTAGACAGTTAGGATTAGAACTAAAAAAGGGTTAGAAGTTAAGAGCAGCAATAGAATAGGAATTTTTTGAAGCAGGAGGAGATAAAACTGCATCCTGATTCTTTGTAATAGGAACTTCTTTTGTCTTCTTAGTTTGTAGTAAGATTCAGTAGGAACCAATAATGTGTCTCTTCAGTTTTCTTAATATAAATGGAAACAATTTGGAATCACAGATTTTCTATACACTGGTGATTGTGCCAGCTTTGTAATTGTTGTTTATCTATTTCACTAACAGTAGAAGCAACCAGATTAAAATCTACTTCAGATTGTGTTTCAGAATGTTGTTTATCTTGGTTTAATCATTTGATTTGTGAAACTTTCAAGGAATGGAATGTTATTTTGGTGTTTCATTTAAAAATGGTAACTGGTAGTTTGTTGTAGAAATCAGCACTGTGAATGGATGAAACTATGTGTCAATCACAAGTTAATTTTGTTCTGTAGTTTTAGTTTACAATTCCTTGAGGAATAACAAGTCTGGTTAAGGTAGATGAATTATCATTCTTTTATGTTCCAAATCTCTAACCTATCTTTTGTTGTTTCTTTAAAAACCCCAATTAAATTAGGTTTTAGTTCATGCTTGATCTTAGAACGATCCAGAAGCCCAACACCAGTAGGCCCCTTGAACATTACTGTTACATTGACCAATTGAGCAACATCAACACAGTTGAGAACCAACTACAAAGACCTTGGGAGCTAAGATATCCATGTGATCATCTTTCTCTTTCAGGAGAAACATAGTAGCAATATTCTATTTGCATGTTGATTGTGCCAAAACGACCGTCAACAACTATGACCAATGGTGAAACCCATTCACCGTATGATATTATGGTATATAAATCTTGCATTCAAAAGCTTCTATAGTTCGGATTTCATAACCTCCCTGAGAGTTGGATTCATGTGTTTCTATGGTTGTCTTATAATCCCATGCAAAGGCTACTACATGCGCCTACAACATAGCGTGCATGGATTTTTGTTGTTCATCAATCAATGCATTATTAACATTCGACATCTTGTCAGGCTTGATCTCTAATTACATAGACATTTCTTGTACAGAGGATAGATCAAGGCTAGGTATTATTGGCAAGCATTGTTGGGGTGACAAGGTATGGATTATTTGGGATATCTCTTGTGAGGAACTGGTAGGTATTATTCTTTCTAAGGGATCTTGCAAGAAAGATAGGCAACCCTGTTGTTGTGGGTGCCTTCCATAGTAATTTTGTATGATATGAGCAATCAACTTATCCTCATCTTGAATATCCAGTAGGGGGCTGCATTTAATGGTCATTAAGTTTTGCAATGAGTAGTTTTCCTCATCATCCTAGTGTGGTCAAATGGTTTGCTCAAGGTCTTGATGTTGCTAGGCTAGTGGATAAAGGACTAGGTTATTGGTCATAGTTTTGTTGGATATGATCATATTTCTTGACCTATAGCCTACGAATGCATCGGTTGTGGATAACCAAGGTTGACCTAGGATTAGTGGATAACCAACAAGATTAACCTTGGGATGAAGTACTATAAAATCAATAGGGTAATCCAAAGAATCTAATGCAATTACCAAGTCCTCAATAACTTCTTCAGGCTTAACTGTAAACCTATCAACTAATTGTAAAATTGTTTGAGTAGGCCTAAGGTTGGCTAACTGCAGTAGTTGAATGGTATCCTTGGTCATTACATTAATTGCAACACCCAGGTCTATCAAAGTATTCTTAATAAGATTTCCATTGATTTTAACGTCCACTACTGGACTACCAGGATCTATTATATTTGGGAGAAATTATATTTCCCAACATTATATCAGCAAGGTTACCCAAAACATGGACTGTTTGTGGGTCCTTTCTTTTCCTTCCTGAATTTTTAAGGCAGGGGTCCCTTATAGTATTATTATCGATGGGAATATCTTTGATAGCTTGGATTAAGGGGATTTTAATGCTGACATCTTTTAACTAGCTTAGAAGGTCAGCTTTAGCATGTGTATGTTGCTTCTGGATAGCCAAATGTTTAGGGAATGGAGGCTTCAGATGTGATGTAGTCTGGAGCCTTTGATTGGACTCAGATTCTAGAGGTGGATTATTTGAGGTTTCCTTCATGGGTTCTTCATTGTCTAATTTTGTAATTTTGGGAGATGAAGGTCCTACAAGCTACTTCCCTGATCTAAGTGAAAATCACTCACCTCTACCCAATAAGTGGGGTATTGGACAACTTCAATAGTATAAGCCTATTGAACAGGCTTAGTGTTAGGGTTAGGTGCAAGTTGGGTAGGTATTTGTGATGGTCTAGGTGGCTGAGATTGAGGATTTGATGGAGGAATTAGAGCTTGCTGCTGAGGTGGAGGTGGAGGTAGCATAGACTATTGGTAACTCATATTTTGTTGCTACCATTGTTGGCCTTTCTACCATGGAGGCTACCACTGATTTTGTTGGGTTGGCCATTGTGGATTATATTTGGAACCCTAATTTTTTTTGTGGCCATGGGTTTGGCTGTTGGTTCCAATTTGGCTGGGCTTATGGCCATTGTTGAGGATTCTGCCACTAGTTTTGATTTGTTTGCCAGGGCTGAGAGTTCCAAGCATAAAAGTTTTGATTGCTCAAAGGGAAAGATGGATTAAAACTAAGGGAGTTTGGTGGCATACCTTGTCTTTGTTTCCACGGCCTCCTTTGTGCTATGTAAAATATTTTTCCATCATCTCCTTCAATTGACTGGAAATCTGGTTTCTCAATCTTTTCTTTCTAGATACTGGCCACTTGTTTGCACTTACAATTTGCTTTTCTTTTCCTACAATTAGGGTAGTACTTAGTGAGCATAGCTTCTGCTTCCTCCTACTTCTTCTTGATGTGGAGGGTGTCCAACTATGTTTCTAAATGATTGATTATATCCTCCTTCATGTTGGACAATAAATTACTAATTTCTACTTTTGAAACCCCATTAGAGGACTTACTTTTGATGGATGTCCTCACCCCTCTTGGCTTTCTAGAAAGGGTCTTGGAATAATTCCTACAAACCTTACAAATTTCTTCAAATGGACCTGTAGAGATGTCTCCTCCCCCAATAAGTTTGAGGGCATCCATACATTCTTCATTAATCCTCCTTAAAAATACCAGTTTATGGGATTCCTTTGATAGTTTATGTTGTGCATTTTTCTTCAAAGAAAATTGAAATATTTCCACAATCTTCTAATGGCTCATCCTCTCTTTGAGGCATCGAGAAAATATCATCTCTTCTCCGGTCTAGTCCTCTATAATAGTCCTTGTAGTTTTTCCAAGAACTTCATCTTCATGGTGTCCCAATCTGGAACAACATCCTTGCAAAGCCCCATAAACCATCTAAGGGTAGCATCTTTAAGAGTAGCTGGAAAGAGCTTGAGTCGGTGGGCATTAGAAGTATAATCATAATTTCTGCACAAAACATCTAACTCAAAGAGGAAAGCATTTGGGTCCTCAGTTACCAAGTCATAAAATACTGGTAATGTTGATGGTGGAATATTCTTCAGCACAATAGCTCTAGCTTGGTTAGTAATGGGGAACTCAAAGATGGTACCATGCTTTGGGGATCATCTATTGTTGCATTTTCCATTGTTTAGAAGGTCCCTTCAGTATTGGTGGAAGATTATGATGATGATGAAGATGGAAAGGTAGTGCCCACTCTTTCAACAATCTCTGGAGTATACTCAACAAAACCAACAGTATCTTCTCTATCTTGGATTTCTAAAGGGAGGAATTTTCCTTGGTTATCTCTCTCCCTCTGTATATAGTAGTTTTGACTTTGTATGGCAACAACCCTGCATAATGTTAGTATAATTCCAGGTGTTTTTGAAGATGAAATCTATCAGTCCTAATGTAGAAAAGAAAAATTAACTATGAAAAGCTCATAAAAATAGGCCTATGAAGATAACACCATCCCCAACAACGGCTCAAAAAATGTAGAGGCAAACTGATGTGTTATGGACTTTTTAAATTCTACACAATTCAGGGGTGTGCCAAGCTGAACAGTCCACTTGACATTGTAAGCCTACATTAAATCATCAACCAAGGTGCATAGACTTATGATGGTAGTGCACTATATGTGCCTTCACAGACTCGTGTTCACCTAAATTGCTCTATGCAAACTTATTCAAAATTTTCTACCTTACTGAGATCTTATAGAATTGTAAAAACAACAAAAGTAGTTACAGAACCTAATGGCTACAGGTACTTGTAGCATAAGCTATAGGTGACTTCTAATGATGTACGAGTGCACAATTAATCTAAAACTATTTAAAATGACAAAATAATCAATCCTAATCCCTGGAGTACTATGATTTATCAATTACACCTTTGATCATGAATAGCAACTACTGTAACTAACCATAAACTGTTCTACTTTGCAAAGTGTAGACACCGAAAATATACTGATTGACATCGTGCATTCGATCCTGACTTACTAACATTGTTTCTTCCTAAATCATCCCTCGGTCTAACCATTTAATCAAATTCCTTCATCTGATTAAATTCATCAATATTCATCCCTTAATTAAATAAATCAGTTTATCTAATCAAGTCAATCTCCTGTTAATTAAATCAATCTATCTGATCTAATTATCCCTATTTAATTAAATAATCAATTTATTTGATTAAATCCCTAAAACCTGTCCATTAAATTAAATAAATTAAAACCTTATTTGATTTAATCTAACACCATCCCTTTTAATCAAATAAATCAAAATCTTTATTTGATTAATATCTTATCACATTCTTCTCATTATTTGATTTAAATAAATCTTAAAATCTAAGTCAAATAAGTCACATCATCTAATATCCTGTTAAATTAATTAACCCTTGATTAATTTAATCCAATCTCATGTCACATCCTCTAGATAATGCAAGTTGCACATGAAAATAGATTTAATTGATTTATTAAATCTCTAGTTTCCTCACAAGGCATCTTTTTGGAATATTCTCTCAATTTGAATTCAAAAATTCCAAGTCAACATGTACATCCAACAAGGCATTTAAAACCTCTTACATGTCCTTTGTCCTTGAGCCAAGTGGCATTTATTGCATTTTCCCTTCCCTCTTACATGTCATTTCAACAAATTTGAATTTCAAATATTGGCATTTATTGGCACAAACCCCAAATCTTGCACAACCATCATCCATTCATAGCTTGACAAGTGGCACCATATCATTGGATGAATGTTAGTCCCACATTGCTCAAATTTGGGCATTCATCCATCTTGAAATCTTATAAATGAAGAGCTCCTCTCCTCATTTGATCATCCACAATCCAAGCAAAGTTACCATGCTAAAATACTTAGCCATTTCCATCCATCATTCGAATTCTTAGCTAGGATTTTTGCACATTTGGCTTGGAGTTCTCATCTTTTTCATCAAAAGTGGATCAACAATATCTCCAACATTTGAATCTTGCATCATAGGAATTGGGAAAGGATTTTCACATCAAATTGGCATCAATTCCCCCATGGGATCAAGTGTTTGCTATTTAAATTAGGATTTAATCTAGTTTTTATCATTTCATTGTGTTCTTGCTTATTTTCTTTCCTATTTTAAGTTTGCAAATGGATTTCATGGGGAATCATTGTTTTAGCTTGAAAATCCTTGTCTAACTCGTTTATTCATGTTGTTTTTCAGGTACTAGGAAAAGGGTTCGCACACAAAGCATGTGTAAAATGATGAAAATAGAATTAATGGAAATGCATAAATAAACAAATAAATAGATGAAGTGAAGAGTAGTACCTGAGTGGCCAGCTCAGAGGACTATCTCACTTAAATTAGAACCAAATCTAACATAGATTATTATGCATCCATGTAACACACAATTCCATTCATTGCATATCACCAGATATTTAAATAGAATCCTTCTTGCAGATTTTATTCCATAATATCATTTTAACATGTTTTGGATAACTGGAAAACTGGAAAAACTACTAACTACTAATAGCTTGTAGCAATCAACTAACTAAACTACAAACTCATCCCCTGACTTTATACAAAACAAGAAGAGTCTTATTCAAACCGCTAACTAACTAACTGGAATCATAAATCCCACTCCTAGATATGAGGATGTGAAATTAAGATTGACTTATTCATCTAACTGAAAAAGGAAAAAGAGACCTATTCAAATAAGAACTCAATGAAATAGCTTGCATGTGAAACACATAGGCCAACGTTCAAAATTCTAGAATATGTATATTTTCAGCATTTATTCCTTCCATAATGACCATGCTCAGCTCCACAGCTTCCTGCACTTTAGGCGGCTTGAACTTCATTAATTTCTTCTTCTGCTACTTTGGTACTCGCTACAAATACTCCATTCTTGTTACCACGTGCTGAGTTGTAGAGAGTTTAATCCATACAACATACATATGCAACTAACCACCATAATTAAATCACAACATTCTATTCATATACATACATATTCATATTTAAACCATGCAATACTATGAATATTTTTACCATATTTCATTCCCACAAACTAGGTTCAAGGTTGCAAATTATGCATGAAAGGATAACATATTATGGAAGTATTGTCTAAAAGGTACTTTAGAAACATATGTAAAGTATCTTAAAATTATATGAAAAGCAATAAAAATATACTAATAACTAGACCCATCAATAACTAATGTAAGAACATGTCATATTTACAAAGTAAAAATTATTCATACATACATAACATATACACAATATGATAATTGGTGTATGCATTACATATATGTATAGAGTGAATAACCCAAGCACCAAACACATATACATAATGTGAATATCTCAACAACCTCACAAGTACACATAGAGACCATCTAGCAAAAGAGAAGTAGTTGTAACCTTAATGCAATCATCTTCTCCTTCTCCTAGCTCATTAACACAAGCCTATAAGTATTGTTGACACCCCATTTTGATGTGTTTTTGGCACCCTATTTTGATGTGCTTTCTTTTTCTTTGATTCACTCCAAAGGTTGTGTATTTGACCTTATCCCCATTTTGTTGATAACCAATTTAAGAAATACTAAACAAGTTTCCTAAGTGTTAAATGGTGTAAAAATTCATAAAAAACTTAAGCCTAGGATTTCTCTATTGTTTCCCTTGATATTCTTATGTTGTCAGAGTTTCAGGGTTTCAAAGTTATCCATACCTACATGCCTTTCCTATCGATCTAGAAACCTCACCCATAACCCTTTTGAAAATTTCCTAAGTCCTTTTGTTAGAGTTGTGAGGTTTTGAGGTTTTTCTTATTTCAATACATATTCTCGCATTTCTCCATTTCCCTCACCCCTATCTTTTATTCTCAAAATAGTTTAAGTGTTTGGTTTTTTAGACCTTTTCAAAATTCCTTTCTCCCATCCCATGTCCGATGTTAGAAGGAGATCTATTGTAAAAAGAAGCATATATGTATTTGTCAAGCTATTAGAGTTTATTATGCTCACATCCTTGGTATTGAGGGGTTACCAAGTTCAATTCTTAGAGGGACCACTAATGAGAAAATTTTGACAACATAGCTTCTTTCAAGTAGTTTTATTGGAGTGTTACAGTGGTATGTCACTACTTCCCTTCTTGACATATTAATAGAAATGTTGTGTTTTTTGGGGTATTTAGGCATCCTCTTCCCTAATCTCTTGGTAAGCAAGTCAAGGGCAGCCTGACAATCTGATGGTCTGAAAAAGGAAGGAACTAAGAGAAGTGTTTGGAAAAGATTCAATATGGTTCTAAAACTTCATAAAGCTCTTGACATGGGTCAAAGTTTTCAATAAGAGTCTAAGCCTTAAGAAATTTCTTGATGAGGAGTGAGTTCTCGATTGAGCCCTCAATGTCAACACAATTAAAGATTTCTTGTTGGGTGGCAAACCTTTGACAACTATTTAGAGGAAAATAAATTGAAGAGGATGAACATGATGATCTTGATTCACAAAGGAAAGTATTAGAAATGGAATCATGTATAATTTCTAAAAGCAATTTAAAAGGTTTTTTAAGCACCAATTTTTTTGGTATTGTATTTACCTTCCCAATTACTTACATGTACTCTCCTACCTTCTATGGACTCAATTGATGACTAGAAGTGTTGTAGATACAAGGAAGATGGCTCCCCATACTTTACAACTACATAGGGATATGATTAAGGTGGTTTTTAGGTACATGGATGGTGAAAAATATGGAATAAAGGTATGGACACCTCTTGTAGTAATTGGGATTATAGTTTTCAAGAGTTTCCTTCAAATTTACATGTTTCCCACTCTAGCACAACCTATTGGGGGAATAAAAACTTTTATTTTACATTATTCAAGGGATGTGAAATCAATTTGGAGAGAAAATAAGAAGAAAACACTTCCAAATAGCTAGGGTTACAACTCTAGAAAAGGGACAAGATATATTTTTTACATTTGGATATTATAATGTTAACAAGTTCAAAGTAATCAACCTTGATTGAGTGTCTTCATAAGCATTTTGTTCATTTCTAGAAGTATATGTGATGATTTGGCCAGTTAGATGAGTGTAAAAAACTTGCAAATATTTTTCATGGTGTGTTTTCATAATAATAAAGGAAATTTTTAGGTCTATCTATGTACTACTAAGTGGAATCATCTAATATTATGAAAATTCAGTTATTTCTTTGAATGCATTTTTGGAACCTATTTTTCTTGTATATCCTAAGAGGTATAGTCTTTTGCAAAACCTTAAATAAGGTATCACACCAAAATTCCATTAATTGCATGTTTTGAATGAATTCATGACTATTGCATGTTGGAATTGGCACCAGTTTTCTATTGAATTAATTTTTCATCACCCCAATACACTAAAATAAATCCACTATAATCATTTTTTAAAGTTGTGGTATATTAGTTTTACCAACTTTCAAATCTAATGTATGACATCAATAGGGGTTGTTATATCCATATCATAAAAAATATCTAGTAAGATCATTTTTCTATATAAAGGCATCTGGCTTTCTATATTCAAACCAACACATAGGTATATATTATGACACTATATAGGGATATACTATGTAATGGGTATGGTTTGTTGTAAGTTAATTGTTCAATCATTGTAACAATGTTTAATTAAACACCTTAGGGAAACCCCCTTTGGTCTTGTAGAAAAAAAGTGAAGGAAGTCTTACCCACCTCAAAAATTGTTCCTAATTTTCCTAACCTGAACATAGATTTTATGATATCTTCCTAGGTTTGACATCCTTGCACTTGGTAGACTATCCACCCATACAGATTTGGGAATTCACAACTTAGATCACCAACAAGTACAACCCATCCAAAAAAGGAATATTGGTGCATTACATATTGCATCATGCATCCCATCCTTTTTTTGAACCCATCTCCACTTATGATGACAAGAAATCAATCAATACTACTTGTCATTATCTGTAGCAAGGGCATAAACATAATAATGTGTAATTCCTAAAGTCATTTTGTATAAGTACATAGTGATTGACTCACACATGCAAAGTGAATAACTAGCAATACGAAGTGGATGCAACATTATTGCATGCATCTTCTCAGTACCTAGTTCAATAACACTTACCCCTTAAGTGCATCCTAGACAAAAAAAGGAGTGTCAATGCATCCTAGATTAAACCTCAGGTCTAAACCTTTTTCCCTAATTCTCTACACTAGCCATAATGATGGACAAGAATCTCATACTATGTGTAATCGTCACTTGATAAGGTGTATTTATAAAAACACACATCACATAAGATTATTAATAATATTTTTATAGCTTGTTGAATATTTTGATTCAGTGGATCTTAACATCTATTATCCTCAATGCCACTGGTTAAAGTTGGCCCAACTTAGTGTAGGGTAGCTCATAGCATCTATCACCTATATGGTAATGATGAAATTTTTCTAAGACTTATCATTCCAAGGGTGTCTATTAATATCCATCACCTCCATGCTACTGATGATAATTGGCTAGAACCTAAGATACAATGGTTAGCCTCTAGATCCATCACTATCATGGTGTCTAGCCACATCATTGATTAGTAAATTTGGAGCATTGAGAGCATGCACTCTACTCAACGAATCAAACTATCCCTTATCAAATGACTCACTAGTTATGATATGATACTTTTACAATACATCAATCCATGAATATAATTTCTTGGATGGGACATGTACTGTATGTAAAACTTAAGGATTTTTGGGACATTTCCAAAGAATTTGTATATAGAAAAAATTGACATTAAAAATAAATTCATTATGAACTGTAATCAAACAAAAATTCAATAGGAGTTTATGTAGCTATCACCACTGATGCTTATTATGTAAATAATGATATATTATTATGTTACGAGTATCTATTACTTCCACTATCAATATCCAATTATCTATATGAAATAAATATGCTTAAAGCTTCTAAAATTACTAACAACGAAGTTATAGTTTTACCCTCAAGTGGGCCCTTGCTTGGAGTGAGTTGTACTCTTTTTACTCATAAAATGTTAATCAAATCTCCTAGTCATTCATTCACACAATATAAAATAAACTAGAAAAATATCTTATTTGAATTCAAAAACATAGTACAAATTGTTGTTAGAAAATCTCTATTATCTATTACACAAAGTCCTTAAGAATATATAAACTAGCTCTAACTATCCTTGACTACTTGGACCCTTAACAACCTAAGCTACATGTGTCAACTCATTCTTAAGACATAGGAAGAGGATTGTTTTATTTCAATAAACATAAAAATAGGAAACTCAACGTAATTAAAACTTCGAGTGCAATCCTAATACAACTTTCCAACTATAAATGGAAGAAACAAAATTAATAGAGATGTGTCAACATAAGGCATAATCTATGCAATCCTTGTTAAATAATTACTATGATTTTCAACATTATTTGTCAATGCTTGATTTATCCCCTATTTTTCATGGAATACGTTATTGTTGCTTGAAATCATGGGTCATGTGCATTGACTCCTTCAATTATGGGTGTTTGATCCTTAAGCTACAAGTACTTGATTCTTTATTTATAGGTATTTTTTCTAACTATTGTAGATGTTAGAAACCAAGATCAGACATGCAAACCAGAAAACCTTCCACAAAAGAGAAAATCATAAAAAAGCAAAGCTATTGCAAAAATATTTGCAAACAATATTATTCAGGAATTCATAATTACATGAGATGATTTTCTTTATAAAAGAAAAGTATGCATAACCCTAATCTTATCTTGAGCAACAAGATAGCTCAACAAGATAAGGATGAGAATAATTAACCTAGGAATTAAAATATACCTAAGTAAATTTATGCAAGTGTAATTAAATATTAATTACACTAACACCCCCCCATAAGTGCAACTTAGGGAGACTAAAAAATCATGCACCTACAACTAAGATGAATGCAAGAAAGCATAAATGGGTCCCGACAACAAGGCTTGATCAGGTACCCATGTACAAATGCAATAATGAGGTAGAGAAGGAAAACCCAATGGAACAAAACCCCCCTACAATGAGATGACTGTTGCAAAGAAGCACTAGAAGAACACTGTGGAGTAACACTAGAACCGCAATCCAGAAAGCAAGGAAAGATACTTTTGTCTACAAGAAACCAAAGTGGAATCATAATAATGCGACATCAGACCTGATGCCATGGAACACTAGAAAACTCACAAACTCGAACAACCCTGGAATCTGTGAAGCAACAGTAGATGAAATGATGACAAAATTTGGAAACCATGTATCTCGATGTCAATGCCAAACTAAGACTAAAACTCTTCCATGGGAACAAGTACCAGAAAGACTCTGAAACATTAACCATAAAAACATGGCCCTCAAACTGAGATGGATCTGAACCAATGTGGATCAATAACCATAAACTCTCAATCTGAAGTGTGAACTGATGTGAATCTTATATGTGTCAAGCTAAGACAAGATGTGGCCAAAAGAAACTAGGAAACCAAATATAGCCCATGTGAGTTGTCATTAAAAAAATATGGAGATCAAAGTGCATGCACACTCTAATCAGATTATTATGCAAGAAACCCCCCTGATGGAACTTTATCTTAGTTCATTTATTACAATAACCCAATGATTGTAAAAGGAGAGAATTAAAAACATGCATAAATATAAAATAAAAATAGACCTCACATCTTTGTAGAGGACTGAACCAACTTTCCAACGCCGCAAGAATGGCGAAAAAAGGATCACTGAGTCAAAAGATATGCCCTCCGAAGCAAAAAAAAATCATCTGAGTTCAAAGACCTGAAAAATAAAATTGAAGAATAATCTGGTAAAACCACCTCACCACTAGATTGGCATCGGAATCAGCTTTCCAATGGTATCTTGTTTGTGAAAAACGGACACTATATGCAAAAAATACACCCGATTTAGTGAAATTTGCTCCAAAAGGCCCAATAAGGCCTGCAAGCAGGCCAGGGGGCGTAAAAAAAAAAGCCCCTGGTCCTGTGCGCGACCAAGGGCTAGTGGACTGGGGACTGGGGTAGAGCCCCTGGTCATCCATATGACTACGCAGTGGGGCTGGAATCGGCCGGGGGCTAGGCGCGGGCCCGTGGTCCCCGATGGGACTGTTGCTTTGAGTTGGAGCGACCGAGAGCTGGGCGCATAGCACCCGGTCCCCCATACAACCGCATCACTGTGTAACAGGCTCTCGATGGCTGGAAAGGGCCAGGAGTTGTGGATGGGGGCCTGCCCGATGGCCACTACTCCTGGTGGCCGCCAGGTGGCGTGGCAGTGGCACCTGACTTCAGAACTAGAGGCATCGGTGTCTAAACCAAAAAACACATGTTTTTCTATTTTATTTTTATTTTTTTGCCTCGATCTGCGTGCTAGGGAGGATGTACGACCTCCTTGGCAAAATTTTTTTTCCTTCCGGACCAACTTCACCAAAATCGACGAAACAAAAGGCAATCTTAGGGATTTTGGCCACTGCGAACGTGATGGCGACCTCCATTTGTGCCCAAAATGCTCCAAAAAATTGTCTACCCCCAAAGCTTGCAAAAAAACTCTGAGCTTGAAACCCTCATAGATCTAGAAAATGATGACCAAAATCTGCAAAATAAAAGCCAATCCTGAATTTTTCTAGCGCTCTGAATCCAATGGTGAAGCCTGATCTTATCCAAGACACTGCATAGATGAACTCAAGGAATGAAACCCTCGAGGAATCACAGACGAAATCTGCAATGATTTTCTCAAAAAATTTAGAAGGGGTTGCAAATCAAAGCTCTGATACCATGTTAGAAACCAAGATCAGACATGCAAACCAAAAAACCTTCCACATAAGAGAAAATCAGAAAAAGCAAGATATCGTAAAAAGATGTGCAAATAATATTATTCAGGAATTCATAATTACATGAGATGATTTGCTTTATAAAAGAAAAGTATGCATAACCCTAATCTTATCTTGAGCAACAAGATAGCTCAACAAGATAAGGATGAGAATAATTAACCTAGGAATTAAAATATACCTAAGTAAAGTTATGCAAGTGTAATTAAATATTAATTACACTAACAGTAGACTCAAAATAGTCTTATCTATGGGTTATCTGTTGTTTCTAAACAAAGAGATAGCCTTTAAAATATTTTTATGCAAAGATCACCATAATCAATCATAACATACTATCATATTTTGAGAATAATTATCAAAGCACATAATCATTTATCAAGATATTATATATCAATTTTAGTGATTGAAAATACTTTATGAAACATGAAATAAACATAATAAATAAAATCAATTTCAGGTCCTGATAATCCCCCTAACTTATAAGTTTGCTTGACCTTAAGTAATTTATGAACTTTGGTTGTATTATAATGCCATCACCCTATAATCCTCTGGTTATGTGTTCCCTTCCTCTAGTTGGTACTAAGTTGAGTTTAGACATGTTTCCTAATTCTTATGATGATTTTGAAGAGATGTCTAATGTTCCTTATGCTAGTGTTGTTGGTAGTTTGATGTATGCAATGGTTTTCACTAAACCAGATATAGCCCAAGCAGTGGGAGTTTTGAGTAGGTTTATGTCTAACCCTGGAGGAGAGCATTGGACTTTTGTTAAGAGGATGTTTAGATATTTGTGTGGTACTTTAGATTACTATTTGGTTTATCATGGTACTGATGATGTGGTTAATTCATTGGATATTATGATATGGCCATAGTTGTTCTATATCTAATGGAATAATACTTCATTGTTACCTTGCTCATCCCCTTGATCATTGTAAAATATAATTATGATTCAACAATAGGCAGAATGGCATCATGTTGCCAATAATCTTTCATTTGAGAATTTATAGTACTCATTTTAATCAACCTACTCCACAAAACATTAATTCGACTGGAATTTCCACCTAGGATTAGTCAGAGACTAAAATTGTATAGTTTTTCAAAGCAATTCTTATTTTTACTAACATAGGAAAAAACAACATTGTTAACCTCTATGTTACAAAGCCCTAATTTCCTCCTCGTCATGAAATAGAGTTTTATTGAGCTTGAATCCATGGGAAAGAAACAAAATTCACCTCATTTTGAAGGCACCAATGGAAAAAGTTTTTCCTTAGGTTGATTCATTGAATTTCCTTCATAAATTTGAGGGATGTAATGAAATTATGGTCAAAATAATTATGTAGAAACTCTACCCAAATTTCTCCACTATTAAGGGTATCAAAATTGAGGTTATCTTAGTTTCTGTTAGCCTCATTTCTAGTATCCCCAAGGTATTTGATGATATTTCACTCAAAAACTTCTTGTGTAGAGTTATTTCAAGTGTTTCACGTTGAGCCTAAAACAACCCCTAGGTAAATCATGAGTAAAGGTATTGTTATGGGTGTGGATAGACTTAGTCTTCCATGGCACTAGGAAAATGTAGATTTATGTGCAATGAAATTATTTTTGTGATGGGAAAGATGGTATGATATTAGGGTTTGGCATGTGGTTTTCAATCACCTTAGGCATGAAGAAACCAAGCCTAAGTGTCTTGTAAATTTTCTTATCTTTTTACATATAAGTATCTTAGAAACATGGTCACAAAACACAAGTTGAAAAATAGCTACTTGTTCCACCATGAGTTAGTTCAATTGATAATCTAACACTATTTCTTAGCACAACCTAATGGCCAAACCAAATGGAAAGAATTTTTATAGGAAAACCTAAAAAATAAAAAGAAAACATGCAACTACTCTAGATCTTGTTGTCTCACAAGTTACATATGCTTGAACCCCTAAAAATGCTAGGTTAACTAAATAGATAGTTCCAGAGCTACCTATTGCTCAAAGGACTAATGTCAGGAAAATGGAACAAGCAGTAGAATAGTTAACATTGACATCTTTTTATTATTAACAAGGTTAAGATTAGAAAATTCCAAAGATATGTGAACCAACTCCAACAACAAAAAAAACTAACTTTTAATTCAATTGTTGTGGATCTAGAGAGAGATGAAGACATTGGTACATATACACTTTCTTCAAAGGAAAAATTTGCACCATTTGTAAGGGTAGAATTTGCACCTTCTCTAGGAAGAGCACATAGGCATAAGCATAGGAGACTAGTTCTCTAACCTAAGGATTAGGATGATGATGTCAATGTTGCTAGAATTTTAGGAAGAGGAAATTTCTAGAAGAGAGAGTAAATAGCTTATGGGGGAGAATGATGATGAATAAGAACCACCAGATATCCCCAAAGAGGTGGATGATCAACCATTTTTGAAAGAATAATTATAGCAGCTCTTGATAATAAAGGAATTAGAAAATCCTCTAAAGAAGATAAAAGTAGTTTATGTAATGTTCTTGATTTCTGAATAGTCACCACCAAGTTAATTAAATTAATTAAATATTAAATGGTCCTTAAATAATATTTGTGGACATTTATATTTAATTAATTAATTAAATATTAAAGTGACTTTACAAAAATATGTTCAATTATTAAATAAAGTTACTCACTACTGTATTTGGGTCCAATTTCCGACGAGCGTTTGTTGAAATTTCAACAAACGTTTGTCGGAATACCAACGAATACATTGAACCAATTTTCGGCATAATTTTTTTGTCGCTTTCCTGATAGACTTGAAAACGTTGAAATAGCAACCTAACTTCGTCGGTTGTCGCCTCAAAAAAGGAATCATGTGTTTGTCACAATTTCGACAAAACATTTGTCGGTCTAGCGACGAACATATTTTGTTGTTTCGTCGGTTGCTCTCGTCAAAATTTTGACGATTAGACAGTCTTGAATTTCGTCGGAGGTACAACAAGTGCATTAGACGCTTTTGTATTTTGTCAGTGGAGTTTATCAAAATTTCGATGAAACTGTGCAATTTAAAAAAATAAAAAATTATTCAGGTAATTCATGGCCTCTTAGACATGTCACTCTCGAGTCATGCATCCAAGAGGCCTATTTGGTGGATGATTTTGTCTATTGATTGCCTCTATTTTGGAATTGCTTTTATTCGTGTATATTGCACCATTTATTTTGTGGTTGCAACTATTGAAAATTTCCTTATTCGCATATATCTAAGCTTGCATGATTGGATTCCTATGAAATCTTACAAGGTGGAAATTTATACCACATGTAATTTATAATATGACATCATGTAAGATCATCTAATGTTATGTAAGTTGTGTAACAATTTTTTACACAATTGAGTGCATGTAAGAGGGAGTTATAAAGAGAACTAGAAAATTCATGGATGAGTTTTCATCAACCTATGATGCATAAGAGTTGCTGCATCATAGATCATCATGTCGAGTGAGCTTTGGAACAGGGTATGGACATCCATCATAACATAATGGAAGGGGGAGTTTTGTCAAATATTATATTTGGAAATGCTCTAGTAGACATGTATTCAAAATGTGAAAGTATAGATAAGGCACATGAACTATTTGATGGAATGGCTCAAAGAGATGTCATCTCTTGGAATGCAATGATTGTAGGATATGCTAATGATGTTTCAATAAATTTGGGTGTTTATCTTCTCCCCATCAATTTGTATGCAATTGACATGTGGTTACTTTTGTTATCTCTTATGTGCATAAACAACTATTTTGCATGTGTGTACTTCAAAAGAAAATAACGATAAAAATACCAAGTTTCAAAGTTACTACACAAGGGTTCCAAATGATAATAATAATGGTGGTTGTATTTGAGAAGGCATTAGGGAAGAAATTTCCTCTAAAAATTGTTGATAAACCTAAAGATTTTGAAACTTTGTATGCATTTATAGAGAAGGTTGAGAAGGAATTGAAGTGGGAAAGCATTACATGGAAGATCTATTTATTTAGTGGCCATTGGAATGTTGACTTCCCTAATATATGACCTCAACATGTCATGGTCTATTATTACTACAATTATCACCCTTGTATTCTTTGATTTCATAGATGCTCATCCCTCCCTTGAGAAGGTTTCTTGGTGTATACGGCCTCCAAGGTTTGCTTGCACCTATCAACAAGAAGACATTACTCTATCTTCACCATGAACCTAATACTTTCTAAGCTCTATCCTGACTTAGATCATTAACTAAGCCTGCCCTAACTCTGTTTTGTGAGTTCCAAACCTTGTGCTTAACCTCAGAGGATTCAACACCACTCAAAATTGTTGTCTTCTTCACAAACACCACTTGAAATTTCAATCTTTCTCACTACACCTAGAAGAGTCTAGATGCCCACATCATCATCTGACTTGAACTCTTTGTAGGGGAGGTAGATGCTTTGTTTTCATGCATTTCACCACCATTGGAATCTTTGAGGTTCTTTAACCTTCACTTTACCCGATCTCCAAATTTTGCTTGGAAGAGGCCTAGTTTCTACTAGCCTTTACCAGTCCCTTTTCTGCCCTTTTCTCTCAAACTTGACACACAACCTAGTGAATAAATCACATTTCCTGACACCCTTTTCAGAATTTTAAATCTTTCAAAAATTTTCAGGTCTCTGTCAGTACCGTACAGCTGATTCCTGTGATCTTGGAGAGGAGGCCTAATTTACCTTTGCATCTAGGGTTTCATTGGTTCTTGAGTCACAATTACCTCCAATTGATTGATGGAAGTCTCAAACCTTTTGGAATGTGAAGATCCTATCTTGCCCTTCCTGGAACTGTACGGATTCCGTACAGTGTTCTTTTCCCCTGCCTTGGTTCTTTCTTTTCATTCCCAATTCCCTAACCGGGCAGTCCTAGCTCGCCTAGGGTTTAGGATTAAGACTCTTTGCTTGGATTTCTAAAATCCCTTCTAACAAATATATACAAGGTAGTGGCTCCCCTATCATTTCCATCCAAACACAGGAAAACTCCACGGTCAGATTTCATGGGGGAGCCATTTATTTACTGACTGCTCAAAACAACTATTACAACCTCTAAATTCTAATCTATAGATTCAAAGTAATAAAACTCATCTAAGTAACTTGTATACAGAATGAAAATGATTCAAAACTATCCTATGAATATTGGAATAGTGCAAAAATAGTGAATATGATGGCTTGATATCATTGTTTCTCAAAAACACACAGGGTTTTTCAAAAAACACAGAAATTGCCAAGACTATCTTCTATTTCTTATCAAAATATTTTATTACAATATCTAACTTCTAATTCTACGAGCCATTCCCTCTATTTGGGATGCATTACCATCTTTCAAGGGTAGTTGCTCGAGCATTTTCCTGATTTTAAGGGATTCCACTCCAACTAAAATGCATACAACCAAACAAATTCATCATGCAATCTCGCAACTCTGCCTTTATCCTTAATTATAGAACCTTAATCTCCTTAAACTCGAACCATCAGCTCCTTAACTGACCTTTAGCATCTTCCAACAATGAGAATGTGGCTTTAACACATTTGAAGCATTATATTTTCTAACACAATTGTCCAAATCTTAATAAAGCAAAATTTAACAATGAGATAACCTAATGAAGATTTTAGTCCTAGTGACTAACTCTCCACACACACAATACCTTCTAAGGTCCAATCTAAACACACAAATATTCCTGACTTGGCTAAATTCAGTACAATCCAAAAAATTTAACAAACAAAGTGGAGGTCAGCCTAGGTGCTCCTGCACCATCCTCCCCAAAACAAAAAACTTCAATCCATCCTTGGATGGAGTAAGTTAGGATCAATTCCTAACTTCTTGAAATCTGCCTCCTTGATCCATACTACATCTGAATCAGGCTGTCCATGCCTCTTGATCAGGTGTTCTTTATATTCTTTGGTCCTAGTCTTCTTGTAGACCCTAGTATCCAAGATTTGATCAGCTTGTTTGACTGTAGCAGGGGCAGTTTGAGTTCTTCAACATCTTGGGTGACTTCATGGAAGGTCTGATCCATGTTGATTGGTGGTCCTTTGTAATGTATGAGGTTTGCAACATTGAAAACAAGGGACAGTCCACTATCATCTGGTAATTGCACTTTAACTACATTGCTTCCATACTTTTCCAAGACAGGACAGGGACCTATCCTCTTCATTTGCAGCTTATTAGGAACTCCTTTCTGCAATCTAGCCTTGTTCAAATGGACCATCACTAAGTCTCCCACATTGAATTGGACTTCTCTCCTATGCTCATCCACCTTAACCTTATGCTTCATGGTATTTTTTGCCAAGGTTTTTCTGACTGTCTCATGAATCTCCTGCATTGCACAAGCAAATTCATCTACATAGCCACTTCCCTTGACTCCATCCTTCAACTCTCTCACTTCATAAACACCTCTAGGGTGTAGACCATACACAATTTCAAAGGGACTCTTCCCTGTTGACCTATTAACAGTATCATTATAGGCATATTCAGCTTGCCCTATAATCTGATCCCATTGTTGACCATACTCCTTGGTCAAGCATCTTAGAAGGTTTCCAAGCGTCCTATTCACAACTTCGGTCTGACCATCAGTTTGGGGATGGTATGCAGATCCAAAGGACAAATTGGTACCCATTCTTTTCCAAAGAGTCTTCCAAAAATGACTCATAAACTTAGTATCCCTGTCTGATACAATGCTGATGGGTAAGCCATGAATCCTGACTATCTCCTTAAAGAAAAGAGAGGCTATTTGACTGGCATCATTGGTTGTTTTGCAGGGTACAAAGTGAGCCATCTTGTTGAATCTGTCTACAACAACATAAACATTGTCCATACCTTGCTTTGTCTTGGGTAAACCAACTACAAGATCCATGCTCAAGCATTCCCATGGCCTAGAAGGGATAGGTAGTGGTTGGTATAGGCCTGCATTTGAAGAAGTGCCTTTTGCCTTTTGACATACCACACAACTCTCCACATACCTTCTGATATCTAAGTTCATCTTTGGCCAATAATAAAATCTTTGAACCAGTTCTTGAGTTTTGGTGATCCCAAAATGACCACTCAATGCACCATTATGCTTTTCTTGTATTAAATTCTCCCTAATAGAACCTCTAGGAACACAAAGCTGATTTCCTTTAAACAAAAGTTCACTTTGCAAGGTATATTCAGCATATTTGCTATGGAAATGATTCTTGTACTCAAGACATACCTTATAGATATCTGCAAAGTCTTCATCATTTGCATATAGATCCTTGAAATGATCTATTCCCGTGCTCTTCAACTGAATTTCTTGAATTGTGAGAACTCTCCTGCTCAATGCATCAACCACTTTGTTGAGAGCTCCTTTCTTGTGCTTGATATTAAAGGTGTAAGTTTGCAAGTACTCCACCCATTTCATGTGTCTGTGACTCAACTTCTCTTGTGAATTCAGAAAACTGAGTGCTTGATTGTCTAAGTACACAATGAATTCCTTGGGAAGCAAGTAGTGCCTCCATTTCCTTAGTGCTTGGACCAATGCATACATCTCAAGGTCATAAGAAGAATACTTCTTCTTGGCTTCACTTAACTTCTCTGAATGAAAATCCACCAGTCTGCCCTCTTGACTAAGAATAGCTCCAATTGCTACATTACTTGCATCACATTTAATGGTGAATAGCTTCTCAAAACTTGGTAACACCAAAATAGGTTGGGTAGCTATCTTCTCCTTCAGCAACTCAAAACTCTTGTTAGCTTGCTCATTCCATACAAACTTGGTTTTCATTCCTCCTTTAATGGTACCCAACATAGGAGCACAAATTGCACTAAACTGCCTTATGAATTTTCTATAATACTGAGCAAGACCATGGAAGCTTCTTACCTTTGTTGCTGTCTTTGGAGTAGGCCAACTGAGGATTGCTTCCACCTTGCTGCTGTCCATCTTCAAGTTGCCATGTGATAGCACAAATCCAAGGTACACTAGCTCTGTTTTGATGAACTCACACTTTTCCAGATTGATCATCAGCTTCTCCTCCTGCAGCTTCTTGAAAATCAACTCAATGTGTTGGAGGTGCTCTTCTCTTGTTCTGTTATAGATTAGTATATCATCAAGATACACTACTACAAACTTTCCAATGTAGTCCTGGAGAATTTCATTCATGAGTCTCATGAATGTGGAGGGGGCATTAGATAATCCAAATGGCATAACTAGCCACTCATAAATACCCTCATTGGTTTTGAAGGCTGTTTTCCACTCATCACCCTCATGTATTCTAATTTGGTGATAACCACTCTTTAAATCTATCTTGGTATAGTACCTAGCTTCACCTAGACAATCCATGAGATCTTCAATCCTAGGGATGGGAAACCTATACCTAATGGTTATCTTGTTTATTGCCCTGGAATCAGTACAAAGCCTCCATTCTCCTCCTTTCTTAGGTGCTAAGACAGTGGGTACTGCACAAGGACTAATGCTTTTCCTAATGAGACTATCTCCTCATTTTGTTGAGGTTTCATCTTATAAGTTGCTTTGTTTGGAAGGGTAGCTCCTGGTATCAAGTCTATTCTATGACTTATGGCTCTTTTAGGAGGTAAGGTTGCTAGTTGACCACTACTTACAATGTTTTCATAGGTCTGCAACAAGGTTTGTATCTCCTTGGGTAACTCTTGCTTTTCAGCTACCTTCTCCTTGCTTACCTCTCTTGGCTTGATCATCACTGCATAGCCAACTCCTTCTCCTTCTTCCAAGGCTCTTAAGAACTCTTTTTCACTAGCTATGAGCAGCTTAGAACCTACTGACTGCACCTCAATATCTTCTAACAAAGATTGAATCTTGTAGGTTACTTTGTCCTTCTTGAAGGTATATGAATTCTTAGCTCCATCATGCATAGCTTAACGGTCAAATTTCCAAGGCCTACCTAGGAGCAAGTGGCATGCATCCATAGGTAACACATCACACAAAAATTTGTCTTTGTACTTGCCAATTGAGAACTCCACCCATGCTTGTTCATTCACCAAGACAGGCTAACCTTTATTGAGCCATGTGACCTTGTAAGGATTATTGTGAGGTATTCTTGTCAATTTCAGCTTGATGACTGCCTCCTCTGACACAATATTGTCAGTTGAACCTGAGTCTATGATGACCTTGCACACTTTCCCCATCATCTTGCATTTTATCCTAAACAAGGACCTTATTTGGCTTGGCTCTTCTTTCACCGGTTCTTTGATTAAAGTACTTCTCATCATGAGGTTCTCACCTTCCTCTGAGTTCAATGGCACTTCAGGTTGTTTATTTTCTACAGTAGTCTCATCTTGAATCAGATTGGTTCTCCTATCTCCTCCATGAGAAGTGCTACCTTTCTCAGGACATCTATAGGCCGGGTGTCCCAATTGGTTGCAATGATAACATTTCATGTTGGTGAAGTAGCTGCCTCTTCCTTGTCCACCACTTCTTCCTCTGGAGCTGAAACCTCTTCCTCTACCACCTCTACTAGAACTTCCTTCTTGCTGCTCAGAAAATCTGACTTCTCCTTGGGCTCTTAGTTCTGAGCTTCTTCCACTATAACTTCCTCTTTGTCCTCTGTTGTCTTTCCCTTTACCTTTGCTTTTGGGGTTTTGTTCCTGCTTCTTTTTGCCTTTCTCCTCTATCTTCAAAGCCATTTGATAGCATTGGCAGACTGTTTTGAATTTTACTAAGCTCATTTCCTCTTGGATAGACCACTTGAGCCCATTCAAATACCTTGCTAACTTGATACTCTCTTCTTCAACCACTTTTGATCTAAGGCACAATTTTTGAAACTCCTCAGTATATGTTTGGACATCCATATCTTTTTGCCTCAAATTGTGTCTTCTTCTATGCAACTGAACTTCATAATCATCAGGGAGATAGGTCTGCCTTATCTTAGTCACCATTCCTCTCCATGAAACTATGGGACCTTTGCCTTCTTTCTCTCTTTCTGATTGTACAAACTTCCACCATGTGAGAGTTGCTCCTCTCAACCTTGACTTGGCCACCTTTACCTTTTGGGCCTCTGTTATGCCATCACACTCAAAGTGATTCTCAATGCTCTCAATCCAGTCTACAACTGAATCAGGGTCCATTTGTCCACTAAAAAGTGGCACACCCTCCATTGCTTTACCACTCAAGGCCTGCAATGCCTTCAAGAATGGTTCCTCTGCAAGAACAGGGTCAGGCTTTGGAGCTTCCTCCTCCAAATCCTCTTCTTTTTCCTTGGCTTCCTGCTCTTCCTTCTGCTTTATCTTGTCGTTCACAGTATCTGCTGTCTCATGGACTTCATCCAAGAGTTTCTCCATCTGAGATATCCTTTCTCTGAGCAACCGGTTTTCTTCCTCTTGCTCTTCTACCTTTTTAGCTAGCTCTGCATTTGTCACCATGGTTTCTTCCTCTGGTGTATTCTCTCCTATTGACTCAGTGGATTGGCTCATTAATCACAAGCCTTGAATCCAACTCTAAGCTCTGATACCAATATGGTGTATACGGCCTCCAAGGTTTGCTTGCACCTATCAACAAGAAGACATTACTCTATCTTCACCATGAACCTAATACTTTCTAGGCTCTGTCCTGACTTAGATCATTAACTAAGCCTACCCTAACTCTGTTTTGTGAGTTCCAAACCTTGTGCTTAACCTCAGAGGATTCAACACCACTCAAAATTATTGTCTTCTTCACAAACACCACTTGAAATTTCAATCTTTCTCACTACACCTAGAAGAGTCTAGATGCCCACATCATCATCTAACTTGAACTCTTTGCAGGGGAGGTAGATGCTCTGTTCTCATGCATTTCACCACCATTGGAATGCATCTTTGAGGTTCTTTAACCTTCACTTTACCCGATCTTCAAATTTTGCTTGGAAGAGGCCTAGTTTCTACTAGCCTTTACCAGTCCCTTTTCTGCCCTTTTCTCTCAAACTTGACACACAACCTAGTGAATAAATCACATTTCCTGACACCCTTTTTAGACTTTTAAATCTTTCAAAAAAATTTAGGTCTCTGTCAGTACCGTACAGCTGATTCCTGTGATCTTGGAGAGGAGGCCTAATTTACCTTTGCATCTAGGGTTTCACTGGTTCTTGAGTCACAATTACCTCCAATTGATTGATGGAAGTCTCAAACCTTTTGGAATGTGAAGATCCTATCTTGCCCTTCCTGGAACTGTATGGATTCCGTACAGTGTTCTTTTCCCCTGCCTTGGTTCTTTCTTTTCACTCCCAATTCCCTAACCGGGCAGTCCTAGCTCACCTAGGGTTTGGGATTAAGACTCTTTGCTTGGCTTTCTAAAATCCCTACTAACAAATATATACAAGGTATTGGCTCCCCTATCATTTCCATGCAAACACAGGAAAACTCCACGGTCAGATTTCATGGGGGAGCCATTTATTTACTGACTGCTCAAAACAACTATTACAACCTCTAAATTCTAATCTATAGATTCAAAGTAATAAAACTAATCTAAGTAACTTGTATACAAAATGAAAATGATTCAAAACTATCCTATGAATACTGGAATAATGCAAAAATAGTGAATATGATGGCTTGATATCATTGTTTCTCAAAAACGCACGAGGTTTTTCAGAAAACACAGAAATTGCCAAGACTGTCTTCTATTTCTTATCAAAATCTTTTATTACAATATCTAACTTTTGCTTCTACGAGCCATTCCCTCTATTTGGGATGCATTACCATCTTTCAAGGGCAGTTGCTCGAGCATTTTCCTAATTTTAAGGGATTCCACTCCAACTAAAATGCATACAACCAAACAAATTCATCATGCAATCTCGCAACTCTGCCTTTATCCTTAATTATAGAACCTTAATCTCCTTAAACTCGAACCATCAGCTCCTTAACTGACCTTTAGCATCTTCCAACAACGAGAATGTGGCTTTAACACATTTGAAGCATTATATTTTCTAACACAATTGTCCAAATCTTAATAAAGCAAAATTTAACAATGAGATAACCTAATGAAGATTTTAGTCCTAGTGACTAACTCTCCACACACACAATACCTTCTAAGGTCCAATATAAACACACAAATATTCCTGACTTGGCTAAAGTCAGTACAAGCCAAAAATTTTAACAAACAAAGTGGAGGTCAGCCTAGGTGCTCCTGCACCATTTCTTATACTATTTTAGCATTCTTCTCAAGTATGTTTATCATAGTAGATGGATTCAACAAGACTAACTTACTAGGTACACTGTAGGATGTTGTTGTGCCTCATAAATGAATTGGAAACACACTTGGGTTAATGCCTATGTTGGTGACCATACAAGTCATTTTTTTTTGCAACTAAGGTTAGAAAATGGATTTGGTTTCCAAAAAGGGAGACAAAATTGAACCAAATTAAGTCTAATTTTACTTATTATTGTATTTTCAAGAATCAATTATAAATCAATAATAGATTGAAAAGCTATATATTCTCTTTTTTGTAAGAGGATGGAATTTTGGGATAGAAATTTTTTGGGTTCTTTCACATTGTACAACAAAAAAAGAGTGAGTTTTCTCTCTTCATCAAATAATAAAAGATATACTAGTTAAAATACATAACTGATGTTGTAATCTAGCTAAAGATAACCGAATGAGATATAAAGCTTCCTAATGGTTATAATTCAGGAGTTAATGCATAGTAACATGGCATTCAGACAAAGGAGCAAACAAGGTTTGTTGACCAAATCACTGCAACCAAATATTTGCAACTAAACAAAAATGGAGGATGACAAGAATTGGAGTTGATTGCTTCTATCCCAAAAATAATTTCTATGAAGCATATAAAGTAGATTACAAAAAATGCATAAAACACAGAAAGAGTGTGTATTAAGCACTTGAGTTACCCCCTTGTTGCATATCCCATTATGAATTCCCTAAAGTACTTGGATCTTATACAATTTTATGTGCATCTTTAGTTATTATAAGTCACAAATAAATTCTTTATTAACTAATCAGAAAAAATTTCTACCTTTGTTTGTACTTTTGAAATGATAAGTTTTTCAAAAAAATAAATGATCTACATACCTATAATCTCACAATGCTACTTATTTTTTCACGGTCCAAAGATTGGAAGACAATATACTCATCAATACGATTTATGAACTTAGGTCGGAAGGTGGCCTGTGCTGCTTCAATATAAAATAAGAATCCAAAAGCTTGATTACCCTTGTTGAACCACTTAACTTTAGCACTTTCATCTATACGTTTTTTTTCTACCCCCATTGTAACTCTATATAACCTCTTGTTCTTTAGTATTAGTTGAACCTTAGTTTTCCATTGATGGCAGTTAAATGGAATTAGAAGAGGAACTAGAACATTTGAATCCATGCTTGTTGATTGTTGCAATGAATTTAGAAGTGCAAAAAAGAAAAGATAGGAGGAAGTACACACAACACAAGGCTATCCACAAGATAGTCAACTGTCATGTTGTAGCCAACCAATTAGGCCTCTTGGAGCAGCGTTGTTTTGGTCCATTGCTCTTTTTCTATTCACTTTCATAAAGGAAGTTTTTGAGGCCTTGTAGGGGCATATAATACCTATCTAAGTTTAGTGGTTTGAGCCTAGTACAGGCTTGTACGTGGATTTTATTCTAACTATCCTACCGGGCAGGGCTACAAGGGTTAAAAGGGTAAAGAGTCCTAAAGGTTAGAGCGATGAGAAAATGGAGTTTCCTAAGTGCAAATTAGGGTGTTAAGTTTTGGTTTGGTCCTATTTGACATGATCTAAGTGGTTAAAAACCCTCTCGGAACTTGTGAGAGTACAAGAACCCTAGGTGAGTTGGGTCTTTTCCTTGAAGGAATAGTGGATTGGAAAGGTCCACTTAAAGAGTATTTGAGAGAGTTGTGCTAAGTTGGTGATTTGATCATCTAGTTGATCATCTAAAGAAGCTTCCCCTGCTCACTCTCAATCACTTATTCCTACATAGTTCACTATCCTTGTTCTGTCAATCACTTAATGTATTATTTCCATGTCACAAAACAAGAATCTTCTATCATGAACAAGGTTGTAGTATGAAGGTCTGTAGCATACTGATCTAGGATCTACTCATTTCCTATCAAATTTCCCCATAATAACCCTTGTTATTTTCGTGATGGACATAAGCTAATGCATTATTCTTCAATTGTGACAAAACTGTTATGGGGTTACCCTCTCAAATGACACATGAATGCATAAATTTGAGAGGAAGACCATAAGTTGAATGAATGTAAGTAGAGAAATTTTTGCATACCTGTAGATGGTACAAAATTTCATGGTTAAGTGGAAGCCTCCCATCAACAACAAGATCCAAGTATCTGTGTATCTATCTCAATCGAGCCTCTAAACCCTTTAGAGCTATCAATTTTTCCACTAACCTGTTATGCACAAAAAGTCAAATTTTAGCGTTATGTCACCACTAAAAACAAAAGAAACAGAGCTTTGAAACCAAATCCACACACAACACAATGTGGTATTCATACAAAGCCATAGAAACAAACTAAGCTCAGAACATTGGAATGGAAACAACTAGAAATTATGTAGAGCATGGATTCAGTTTACTCAACTGGAGGCACATTTCACAATAATGGGTTCTTCATGTAAAACATCTATACGAGGTTCAAATAGTAAAGAGATTGATGAAAGATAGAGGAATTAAAAAGATACTTAGATGTAGTTGGATTGAGCTTCTCTTTGTTTTGAGAATAGTTTAATATTCTCTACTTAACAGGGCCAACCACGTGACGGTGAAAGCTCATTTGGCCCCTCCCCCCCTCACATCACTCTCAATTCCCCATACCCGATCATATAACATTAATCATTCATTCATCCATTAATAACATATAACATTCATTCATTAACATATAACATTTATTCATTAACATATTCACATTCATTCATTCATCCATTAATAACATATAACATTCATTCATTAACATATAACATTCATTCATTCAATTTTACATATTATCAAAAATATGGTTGTCATAATATGATTACAATCCTTTTTTTGTTTCTTTTTTGAAGCTAAAAAAATTAAGTGGAGTATCATTTTCTAAATCATCTTTCCCCTTCAGTTGTTCTTCCCTTTGCTCGTGATCTTAATGTACTTTAGTCGTGTACTGATCACGACGCGGAGGCCGCTAAGGTGGGGTCTGTTGCAATAACAAAGAAATGTTAAATTGATATGTTTTGTTATTATTGTTACAAGTATTTTATTAATTAAAAGAACATTAGAGTGGTGCTCTTTACCTAATGGGGAAACATCATGTTCCTAATCTTGTCTTATAGGGGTAATCCCACAATAGTGGTTTACAATTTTTGGCCAAACTGGACACTGAAATTATTATTTTTAACTAAATCTTCACATTCGGAACCTATAGCAACTAAACCGTGAGGAATTTGAAGATGATGCAAACTAGAGTCTCATCACATTTTTTTTGTAGATTCTAAAAATATTTTTTTCAAAATTTTTGGAATCAGATTGCACTTCTTTTTCCATCTCCCACGAAAACTGATTTTTTTTCAAAAAACAACATTTTTAAAAAATGGTGCACACTGTATAACGCATAAATTTTTTTCCATGAAGGGTAAAATTCTAATTCTTTCAAATTTAGATTTGTAACTCCGATATTTAGTGCTTCCACTTGGTTAGATATTTTTTTATTGAATATTTTTTCTTTAATCAAGTTTCGAAGTCAAACCAATTACAATTCAAACATAGCGCGACCATATAATGCGTAACTTTTTTTTTATCTATCGAAATTCAATTTTTTTTTTTGGTTGTATCAAGGACTTCAATATCTGGTGCACTCATATTTTTCAAAAAAAAAATTGATAATTTACTATTTTTTCACATGTGCAGAACATAGACCTTCATTTTTGGTGAAGAACCTATGTTTAATAAAACTAATAAAACAAATACATAATAAAATCAAAACATATAAAAATTATATTCGTTGGATAGCTCATTCCAAGGAATATCTGATTCCAGAAGGGTTTATGAAGGCTTCTCCATTTTCATCCTCAACATGAGCTCTGAAGCGTAAAAAAATAGACTTTTTTTGTGTCTTAGGAGGGGGATGAGGGGCAAGGGGGGTTCGAGCGAACCCCTAGAGGTTCGCTCGAACCAGGGTTCAGCCGAACCATGGTTCGAGAGAACCTTTTCCAGGGGTTCGCTCGAACCCCCTTTGCTATGCATTTTTTCTTCTTTTTTGGTGGCCAAAATTTAAAGGGGTTCACTCGAACACTGGTTCGAGTGAACCCCTAAAGCATTCAGTCGAACCAATAGGTTCGTACGAACCCCCAAAATCACTTTTTTTTTGCTTTGGGGTCATTTTTTGTGAGTTTTCCTTCCTCACTTGAATTGTAAACCACTATTGTGGCTTCACCCATAGCCCCATGCTCAACATGTTGAACACCCTATAAATCCTAATTTGGAGTTGAAACACAAAAGGTTACATTAATTAATACACCAATTGCAATTAAATATGTTTAAAAGAACATTAGAGTGGTCATCTTTACCTAATGGGGCCACATCATGTTCCTGATCTTCTCTAGCCTGATGATGCTCAACATGTTGATCACGCTCTACATGCTCTAAAGTTGAAACACGAAAGGTTACATTAATTAATACACCAATTGCAATTAAAGATGTTTAATTTTATTAATCCATACTACATTTTGTATAGCACATGAATACATCCAATACCGGGATGCACACCATGACCTTCATCTACAGGTTGTGCTCCACCCTCACCAGGCTGCATTCCAATGTCAGGTGCAGTATTATCATTGTTTGTCTATTTAAAACAAATAGGCACATAATTACTTTATGGTGGAAATTAATATTGAATAGATTACACAAGTATTCAATTTTAAATAAACTTTATTGAGTTAATTTACCTGCGTATCGGATGCAGTGGAAGATTGTGTTTTCCCAGTCAAGACTCTTAGGCTTTCAACCATGGCTTCATAGCCATGCTGGAAGGCAATCTTCATTTCCTCTTCTGTGGGAACTCTGTTGAATTCAGAGCTCTACATTTTTGCATAAGATCATGAACTTTTCTTCTATGGTGTGATAAAACCAAAATTGTTTGCAATTTATTATTTCAATGCAATATTTCATTTATTGATACTTACAATTCTTGCAGCTAATTTCATATAACCACCAGAGCCAAGTTTGTGTTTCCCGTGTTTTTCTTGTCTTGCCTTTGTTTCCTTCGATGTGTCAAGTAGCCTATGAAAAGTTTGAAATACGTTAGATTATGTAAAAAGAAAGAGTAATCAGTATATAATTACATTGTTGATAGTATCACATACCTTCCTTGGCCTGGTGGTGTCTTTCCTTTTTTGTGTTCAGCCTTCTCCTTTCCATCTGACACCAGGTCCTTCCACTCCCTCTCTGGAATCATGGGGGGACGCTCGTACTTTTTTTTCTTCTCTAAAGGTGACCTATATTTTTCCCTCACATACTTTAGATATGTACTAGCTTTCTAAGGACCATGGTTCGGTTGAATGTTTTATCACCAAACAACACAACTAAACGGTTAATGAGCTCATCCTTTAAATATTGATTTTGGGCATTCCACTATGTACATATGGGGGCCCGAAGATCTCCAATGTTATATCACCTAAATGTTTATAAAAAATATCATTTCCTGCAAAAATGATCATGGGATCATTAGTCTAAGAAGAGTGATCAATAAGTAAATTTCAATTAGATTATATATAATAATAATTAAAACATTTTAAATTACCTGGGACCTTCTCTATCTTTATGGGAACGAAATCCTTGGTCACCACAAATGTGACCATAAATGTTCCCGTACTAGTAATACAGGAAGATCTAGGAAATGTTGCTAAAACATCACCAGTACTAGTGGCCTCTGCATCACCAGAACTACCCGATGCGTGCATGCTATGTGTTGCCAAAATTTTAGTTGACAATATAGGCATGAATGATGGGTTCGGATGATCTGATGTATGTGCAGGAAGATCAGGATGGAAATTTGTACCAACCCCTACTTCACGGGAAACACCTGCAATACCCTAATCATGGGCAGCAACATCATGAGGACGCAAAAAATCCTGTAAAAACAACACATATTTAGTTCATGACATAAAAGAGTACAAATTATAAAACCATGAATGAACTTATGTTATAATTAAAGACCTCATGACAACTTAATTGCAAGTTTTGTACTCTCTCAGTCAATATTTTAACCCTCTCTCTTATCTCATCTGTTTGAGGCACTATGAATAACAATTGAAGGATTTTTTCATTGCATTTTTTTTGTGTCTTCCTTATCATATCGAAAGGGTTTGTTGAATATGTGATGTCATCATCCAATAATAGTGACTACACCTCGACCCTATGGATGCTCTCCTCTACTGCTGGTGCCTTTCCTCGATCAACTAGCTACAACAAGAATATTAAAAACATTATCGAAATTAACCCAATAAACTTATGAAAAAAACATAATAATAAAACATTTTGCTTGTATCTAATTTGTACAATTACAATGAAGTAAACTTGTCGAGTAGAAGTGCCTCAAGATGCATCGCGATCTGTGGTCTGGGTCGGAGCCTTCCCCATACAATCAATGTCCTGCTGTGACAAAAATTAAATATAAAAAAATATTACTGCAATGAAACCAATAGACTTACGAAAAAAAACATAATAATAAAATGGTATATTGGAGTTATTAATTGGAGGTTGGGTAAAATGGTATATAGTACGTACCACCCCCTTAGTAACTGTGTTTGTATATAAGTGATTCAAATTGTAATCGATTAGCAACTCTTCCCCTGCAGTTATTGATTTTATTGCACATACGAATACACGGTTTCCCTCGCGCTCCTCAAATATGCAATTGGGTTGCTTATTTTTTGACCCAGGTCATGTACTGTTTATAAACCCTGCAATATTCCTTGATGCTTTTGGCCTTCTATCAATGTACATAGCCACTCCTTTATTTTGATCCTTATCTTTTAGTTGTATATAATTTGCTAACAGTGCATACCTATGCATACTTCGTGTATATCGAACCAACTGCATCCAATCTTTGTAACTGTAACAAGGTCCGACATACTCCATCAATTCAGTAACTTTTTCATAACAGACCTTTATGTCATCCATGCAAAATAGGCCCAAATCATGTAATGACGATGGTGCTATGCGATATATCCTCTCGTTGACACAAAAATCAGTGTTTATTTGGAGGAAGTTCCCTAGGTACCCATTGTTTCCATAGATGTTTGTACCTCAAGGGCACCTTGATGTTGCCTATGCTCTCATCATCATAAGAACATGATCCCCCTTTAGCAAGAAAAAATTCCATGAGTTTATGGAATTTTCTTCTAATCTTTTGACCTCTAGTTGATCTCCCTCTTTTAGACCTACTGCATGTCTCGCTTTCCTCTTCTCTTCCTAAATTTCCCTCGCTCGAGGAAGACAGATATGACAAATACCTATTTGGTGGTACTTTCACTCATAAGGATGTTGGATGAAGTTCTTTCGTGGTAATGTGATCCCAAGGTGGCATTATGATTAATCTATCATTTCATCACTAGAACACTAATAGACATAATTCAGGTGCACGTGTGAGGTGGTTCAGTTGTCCACTGATAAACTCCATATGTCTAAGTGGTTAATGGGGAGGGAGTGTGTACTAGGACTGGTTAAGTCATAAAAATTTTATGCTTTGGCAATAATTAAAATTGTTTAAGTCATCTTAAATCTTCCTATGTCTAATTTCTAGGAGACTTTTGGTATGTTTTAAGGTAGGATGAGCGGTTGCATCAATGTTCTAGTTCTCTATGACAAGGTTTCAACATCTTCAAATAGTGAAAGTTAGTGCTCATAGTCATTTGAAACAACAACATTTTGATTATGTATGATGGTAGGATTTGATAACTTAAAAGAATTGGCTACCCAACAAACTTAAAGTTGAAAGAAACTTTTTCAGTTTAAGGGGTTAGCACTTTCTTTCATCTTTGCATATTGGTTTGATGCTTCAAACCATAAAAGCATAAATCTTGAAAAAATCCCGATTAATCGCGATTTTTAAAAAATCTACAAGCTGGATGATTTTTTCCCCAATTTTTTGAAAAAATATTTTACTTTTTGGTCAACGATTTTTTCCCATTTAAAACCTGCCAAATTGCCAAAAAATGTGTTTAAAACCTCAAAAAAACACGAATAAAATCGTGTTGATTTTCACGTGAAAAAAAAACCCATGAGACCATAGCTTGTTGCTTACTATTATGCTTTGATACTATTATGCCTTTCCTCCTACTGTGATGACTTGTGGCTCAGAGGAAAGGCTTACAATGTGCTATTTTTCAAGTTTCATCAACTCTTTTTAATATTGGCAAGGCGTTCATGGGGCTGGTGATGTTGCTTTAGGCTGTGAATATGAGGTTCTGGGTTGAAATGGAGGAACCAAAGTGATGATTTTGAGTTTTACTGTGTCTAGAAACCAAGAGTAGGTTGATAGTGTGTTTGAAGACCCTAATAAACTTACTCAATGCTTTGGTTGGGCTTGGAAGGCTTTAGAGGGCTGAGAACTCAAAAACCCCAAGTATTTGGAAGGAAAATGAGGGTTTTGAAGAATGGAGGATTAGAGGTCGATTACCTATATAAAACCTATGGAATTGGGAGTTTTGTGGCATTTTTTATGACTTTCCAAGAGTTTATGGTGTTTGGAAAGTTTAAAGAGTAGTTTGTTTGTAAAATAAGGCTAATTTTGTAGCCTTTTTGCAGGGTAGTCTAAGGATCTCCAAGAAATTGCAAAGGAACCCTTTATGTTTGGCTTGGGAAAGGTGTTTTGGGTCTAAAAGTATGTTAGATTGGTGTTGATATGGTATTTTAGTGGCCTTCTCTAAAAGATAAGCCTACTTGATGAGATTTGGAGTCTTTAACCTTGTTGAAGTTAATTGATCCAATGTGGCTGATTGTGATTTCAAGGGTTGATGTTTTAATGAGGTCTAATTAGTTTGAATCTTCTCCACCTTGACTCTGCATCAAGTCTCATGGTGATGGAAAATGCCTCAATGGTGATGGAATTCCATGACAAGCCATATACAAGGCAGTGAACTATTTGAAAAAATGCCTCAAAGAAATGTGGTCTCATGGTGATGGCCATCACCATGAGACCACATTTCTTTGAGGAATTTTTTAAAATAGTTCATTGCCTTGTATATGGCTTTTCATGGCATTCCATCACCATTGAGGCATTTTTTCAAATAGTTCATTTCCTTGTCTATGCTATTGCTTACTATTATGCTTTGACAATTTTTTTCCAAGCATCCATAGCTTGTTTGAAAGCACCTGTTTTAGGCTTTTAGGAATAGCATTAAGGTAGTGAATTGTTTGATAAAATGCTTTAGTAGTCATGTATGAAAAATTTCGTAGCATAGCAAGGCAATGAACTGTTTCAAAAAATGCCTCAAAGAAATGTAGTCTCATGAAGATGGAATGCCATGAAAATCCATAGCCATAGGCATTCGTCATGGCATTCCATCACCATGAGACCACAATTCTTTGAGGCATTTTTCCAAACAATTCACTGCCTTTTCTATGCTCTTGCTTACTATTACGCTTTGATATATTTTTTCCAAGCATCCATAGCTTGTTCGAAAGAACCTTTTTTAAGCTTTTAGCCATAGTAGCAAGGTAGTGAACTGTTTGATAAAATGATTTAATGTGAAGATGATAGAGGAAGGAACTATAATCTTGATATCAAAGAACTTGAAGGAGAAAATAAAAAGGCATCTTATCTTTCTAAAATACTTCACATAAAACCAAACCTAGATATGGTTGAAGTTGTTAAGAAATAAGTGGTTTAAAATATTGATGCCTTCATTATTTGTATGGTCTTGATTTCCTCTCTTTGAGGAATTTTTTTGATGAGTGGATTGTCAATATGTGGGGGAAAATTGATGGGCATCTATGTTTCTTTCTATAGAATGATACATAAAGATTTATTCACTTTCTTCTTCAAAAATCATGGTATGCAATCAAGAGTTTTAAAAGAAAGAGTTTTAGAATATGGGAAAAAAAAATTAGGTCCATCTTTGAACCCTTGATTCTACCCTATGTAATGCTTTAGCCAATTATATGTTAAGGTGGTTATAATTTTAAAATATCTCTACTTAGATGTGAACTTTTATCCCTCAAGTCCTCAAATCTTTTGGGTAATGTGTTGCAAGTGGAAGAAACAAGGTCTACTCTTCCCCATCTTAACTCTAGGGTTTTTATATCTCTCAAATCTGATGAGTGTATTCTACATATTTTGTGCTTTCAATTGAGTGATAATCAAACTAAACATGATATGAAGTTTTGAGAGGTTTGAATGCTTGTTTTCTATGTAAAATGGATGGTCATCAAAGAAGGCATGGCCCAAAAATTCTTAAGAATATTAATAGACTTGTAGCTAATAGAATTTCATCCTTGATTGTGTAGGAAATAATAAAATAGACAATAGAAAAATTTATGAGAATGAATTTGATACTTTAGATGAGATTCTTGACAAATTTGAGGACTCTCATTCTAGTGAGGCATATGTTGGTATCCTTGCATATATGCCTTTTGTCAACAATGAGCTTGCTCTTCTTGTTTTTTTTCAAGGATAATTCAAGGTAATAAAAAAATGCCCAAGAGCTTGCCTTAGAAAGATTGAAAGAGTTTAAGTTGTTTGTTAGTTTGGCTACACCTCCCATTTCTCCCCACTCTCTACAAAACATTGAGTCTATGATTTCCAAAGACCTTTCCCATACACCTTTCATGAGTAAATCTAAGAGTAAAGATTCAATTTTATTAATTATCTATTCCAAGATGAAGCTACCATCTAGGGATATTTTTTCCCTAGTCCAAGTGTTGATGTGGATGGATGAAAAAAGAGAAAGCAAACCGACTCATGTGTTAATAATCACAAGAGTGGAAAAAATGGAGAGGAAAAATAACCCAAATATTTTGATAGGTTATACTATAAATGAAAATAGGATGCACCAATTGGAATGTTAGAGTTTGGAATCTTCTGGAAAGAATTCATTTTAAGATCCTCTTACAATAATAGGCTTAAAATGGATTTCTTTCTCTTTCAAGAAACTAAAGCTATGAGATTTGAGCTAGAATGTACTCTTAAATTTTTTTGGAGAGAGTGTAACTTTTTTCACTAATAATATGTGGGGAAAGGTGGTGCAACTATTCTAGTTGGGCTAGTATGGGCTCCCATTACCAATGATTCTATGTGTTCTCCTTGCAATAGGGTAGCTTGTGTGATTGTGAAAAAGGATGATGTCTAGTTTGGGGCCCAAATTTTGTAGCATAGACAAGGCAGTGAACTGTGATTCTCACTTGCAAACAACAGACATGCATTCCAACGTGTGATTCTCACAAGCAAACAACATAGTCACCAATAATGGAGTTGCAAAGTGATTGAAAGAACTGAGTTATGGTTTTTCCCACCGCCATTGAAGACAAATATACAAAATACAATCACAAAGAGTAATATTCACAAACCAAATCAAATCAAAAACCCTAAAGCACTCTGATTCATTAATTTCAAATGAAATATACAGACCATTTTGATGACGGACGAGATGTAGAGGCCTTCATGGCAAAACAAATCGCAAAAATTCCAATTTTTGTAGCCAAGCAAGCTCAATCCCTGGGCTTCCTACAACCTTTCATCCATTGGTGTGCGACTCACTTCTCCAATTTGACGAGCTAGGTTTTGATTATGTCAATTAAAATGAAAATTGTGGCGCCATGTTAAATTTTACATAATAAATTATATATAATTAATATAATGTTAGCTAAATTTATTATATAATATATAATATTATAATATTAATATATAATATTTATTAATATTAATATATTATAATATCAATATATTATAATATTAATATAATATTATAATTATTATAATATAATTATCTCTCTATATCTCCCACTATCTATGTCACTCACTCTTCCTCTTCAACCTATCTCTCCCTCTCTCCCCTTCTTCTCTATCTCTCATCCTTTACCTATCAATATCCATTTCTCTCCCTCCCCCTCTCAGCTATCTCCCCCTCTCTATCTCTCACCATCTCTCCCTCCCTATCGCCCCTATCCTGCATCGACTCTCTATCTTCACTTCTCTTCCTTTCTCTTCCCATATATCTCCATCTCTCTTTCTCTTCCCATATATCTCTATCTCTCTCTCACCATTCCCCTCTATCTCGCTATATCACCCCCTTTCTATGTCTCTCCCTCTCCCTCTCCCTCTATATTGAGCTATCTCTCCCTCTCTCCCCTATCTTATTCTCTCTCTCCCTTTCTACATATCGCTCTCCCTCTCCCCCTCTTCTTTCTCTCCCTTTTCTACCTATCTATCTCCATCTCTTCTATCTCTTCCTCTTCAACCTATCTCTCCCTCTCTCCCCCTCTTCTCTATCTCTCTAATGTCAAGCCTTCTAAAAAAAGTGTTTTATTAAACTATAAGTAGATTATTGTCACCACTCTTCATTCCACATGAAATGCCAAATGTAGCAATTCTTTTGTTTCTTTTGTCAAGTTTCATTAACCAAGATATTTAGTGGGTTGAATAAAGTTGTGTTATGACCCATGGTCTCTTTAAAATAATTAGACAATATTAGGGAGATCAAGAAGGGGAGAAAACTAAACTCCTTCAAAATAGGGGTAGTTGTGGGTTTGTTCATTTTCTTTGTATACTATATACTTAGTTTCTCTAGGATAAATAAGTCCCTGTAGAACTGAAAGATGTTTGATTATCTACCTAATATTGTTTTGTGTTTTTGAAATGGAAGAGATCTACAACTCTATAGAAATTGCTATATGCTAATGGTCAAATTATTAGACTATTTAGATCATTTTCTTAGTTGTGTATCCTAACTAATATAGAGTAAGCTTTTTCATTTTAATTGACTACTACATAATAGTTTATGTGTTGAAAGAATTGTTTCCATTCTTTGTAGTTTTTACACTGGAATACAAACCATATTTAATTTCACGCCAATATACTTCTTTCATAAATCATATTTGTTTAATATATTAAAAGATGTTAGTTAATTGAAAAAGTTGTTTGAGTTAATTCCTAAATTTGATCTAAAAATATTCAACACTTTAGATATATTCAATTAGATATATATAGTTAAATTGGAGGTGTCATTTGAGTTAATAATTAAATAACATAATAATCAATTAAAGCAAGGGACATAATTTTGGATGTGTTTGAATTTAATAAATTACAAATTAAAATAGACATAAATTACTTGAAATAAGTGCTTCATAACCCATCTAATCAAATCATAACCTATCAAAAAGGCAATAGGAATTTTCTAAAGAAAAGAACACTTGACCCAATCATAAGTGTATGGCCTTCGCAGCAAGGAGTGATCCACCTTAGCAATAGCAACTACCCCATCCAAAATTTGCTCACATTACACAAAGCCACAATGTTCCTCCAAGATAAGACAATCAAATCCAACCTTATGTGTCCTAGTAATCAAATTGGAGATGATCCTAAAAATGACATTGCAAAGGGTGGTTGGTCTAAAAAATCTAAACGACTTTGCAATTATTTCACTACTACGATCAATGTGTCATCTTTCATAAAATTTCCCAAAACACTATTCATTATGATCATATGGAAATTTCTAGGAGAACTACAATAGTTGTAACATCATGAATTACAATTAAACATTAAAAAGTACATCATGAATTAATTATGTAACCACATAAGTCAAATATAATTCTATCAAGAAATGAATATGAAATAGATAATACAATCACATAACTCATACATTTCAATGTCATTGATCTTCTTCTTCATCCAACTCTTTGTTTGTATCACTCGATCCAGATTCGACATTGTAAGGATTGGTCATATCATCATCATCGTCATTGATATCAGTTTTGATAATGTCATCATCCATACAGATATCATCTTCATGAACATTAACTCCTACATCATCATGATCTAGTTCCTCATCTTCGACATCTTCGTCAGGCACATCATCAACTAATTGTTGATCTTAATCATCATCTACATCATCTTCTAGTTCTTTGGTATCTTCTTCTTCCACCACATTATACTTTACTGGCCTTCCTCTTGGATCATGTCTAACAACAAATGGCCAACCTGGTTTACTTGGAACCTCTGAGTAAAATACTTGCGCACATTGGCTTGGAAGAACATAGGGTTCATTTCCAGCTCGCTCGATCGACCTTGTATTAACCATGGTAAATCCATTATCATGTTCAATAACAGTTCTCTCGGGATCATTTTCATTCAATCGTAGCCTATACCATAGGACGATGAACAAAACTAATTTGAAGGACTTAAAGTCACACTCAAGTATATCATCCAAAATCCCATAGTATTGATTTTCTAAGACTTCTAGATGTATGTCGCTTCTAGATGAAACATTAGTCACCCGAAAGACTGCAGTTATCCCAAAATCACAAGTTTTCTTCGTGTCATCCAACTTTTTGATTTGAAATTTACGACCATTGCACCACATACCCTTGTGGTGTTTCACCTACAATATGTCAAACATGAAAAAATTATTTCAATATCGTCAATTGATAAACATATTTATTCTTGGTTGAATGTATGCAAAGAAAAAAATCTCAACATATATATACATCAATATAATTGAAAATAATTAAATAATATGGGTGATTAATATATTTATATGTACCTGTTTATCTCTTAAACCATATGCTAAATCAATTTCCCTTTGTGTAACATTAGAATCTCCATTACGATGAGCTTCTTTAACCAATGAAGCCACACCTTCCCATGTTAATGCACGACCAGATTATTGACATCATTCACTCCATACCATAATCCAATCAAGATTGTTTGTGATGTAAAAATGTAGTGCATCCCACTCTCGACCAATTGTATCAAAAAAAATTAAAATTCACAAACGACGTATAATTAGTGGTGCAGGGGCACCTATACTTCATTCTCAACTTGTGATTATTTGAAGGTGGATAGATGGTCAATAGGTAGAGTGAGTCTTTTGGATGTTTTTTTCTTGAGTAAGGTCAATTAAGACCATTAGACATGTTTGAGGTGAAGTTTTGAGTTATGAGTTTGAGTCTTGCACTAAAGAGTTTTGTAGCCTTTTTAAGGAAAATTGGAGAATTTACATGTAAAAGGGTGCAAGGTTAGTGTCATGTCAATAATAAGGCTATTATCAAGCCACTAGCATGTCTTAGAGGTGTCCTAGGAGTTTCAATACATTTGAAAGGTCAAAAAATTAAAACATTTCAATAGTGATGTTAACAACCTTGAAATTAGTGTGTTTTATGTTTCATATGATCATAAAAGATTAAAAAGTCAGTTGTAGAGGTGGCTTTTTAGTGGTTGATGTGTAAAGGCCTTTAAAAGGATAAATTTATCATTGTAAATTCTCATAGAATGATAAATAAAGAAGGTAGTTGTTGTCCTCAAGAGTTTTGTGAAGAAAAACATGTGAAATGAGAGGTTCAAGCCTAGGTTTCAACAAAATATGTATGGGAGATCTGATTTTATGAATTTTTACCCATGTGCATACCTAATGGGTTGTGTCTAAGTTGGTTTTGAGGTTTGGGAGGTCATGGAAGTACGAGATTGAATAAACCCTCATGATTTTGCCCTAAAATAAGGGTTTTTGGGTTTGGCAAGAATCTGGTCGTACAAGTGGAATATTTTTGTGGATTTGGAGGTTTGGAGGCATAAAAATTTATGCCCCAAAATTTCATGGGCATATGACAAGTTTAAAGACTAGTTGCTTTGTAAAATAGGCCTAATCAACCTAATCAGCCTAATCAACACAACCTAGAAAGGGTGATTTTGGTGATTTGGTCCAAAGTACTTGTACTTTCCCTTGAAGTATGTTTAATAACACCAAAATGGGTGTCTAAAACCATCAAGTTTTTGTCTAGTGTTTTGGGAGAGTTTTTTGGATTGTTTAAAGTGGTCATTCTAAACTTTTTGGAAGCCTCTTAAAGGCAGGTTGATAGGTTGGTTGAGTTGAGCCTCCCAGGTCTACATCAATTAGTTAATTACCATGGTTTATGACCTTAATTTATAATTGATGTATATTGAAGATTAATAATTAAATAAGTACAATATACATAAAAACCAAATGTAAAATGTATTATAATTACCTCTCACTTTCCTCAATCTACCTTTCCCCATCAGGTACTCCCCTTCGAATTTGTTAATGGAGTTGGGATCCCAAATGCGATCTACATGGATCTTTGCTGCAAACTTAGGAAGATATTCACTAATGTACACCATAGTCTGGTATACCATATATCCCTCCACCATGGAACCCTCAGGATGTTCTCTTTGTCTAACCAAAGCCTTCAAAAATTTCAAGTGCCTTTCAACCATCCACATTGACCTTGTGTGTACTGTGTCCAATACTAATTCAACTTCTAACTAGGTTCTAGGTATTTGAAAAATGCTCTGGAAGTGGACACTTCTTTGGTATTTCACACATTGTAATGAGGGAATTTTTCTTCTTCCACAATTTATATCTTCTTTATGGAATTTTAGATGATAGCCATCTACGCGATTCACATTAAATATATTAACGAGATTTAACAAAAATATACAATATATCACATAACAAGTAAAACAAATGGCAATTATAAGATCTATACAATAAATTGAACAAATATCGCTACTTACCTCATGTATTTTCCAAGATCATATATAATTTGCTTGACATGTTTGTAGAAGTTGTCTAGGAGAGATAGAGGTAGAACGTACTTGATCAATTATAAAATGATCTTTTCATTATTTTTCCAAAAGTAGTAAAAACAATACACTAAAAAGTACATGCATTATACAAGTGTATATAATATACTAGAATAATTACCTTAATGAAGGCATGCCAATCATGCATTTTCATCCCTGACCCAAATTCACCTTTCTTTGTTATTATATTGTTTATGTTCGCAACAAATCTTGTGGGAAATCAAATTTTTTGTATGACTTCTTTTATAGCATTGCTTTGCTGCTCTGTTAATAACCAAGGAAGGGAACTTATATTAATTTGGTCTCCATCGCTATTTAATTGAATGGAATTTTTCATTGCATGATTGGCTTCTTGAATGTCACTATAAATTTTGACAATTTTTCTTTGTCATGCCTCATCCAATATTTTTCATAACGCTTTACAGACTTTCCATATGTATTGTATCAAACAAATTCACAATTTGTAGCTACTTATAGTAGGGAAACCTACTAAATTGTCTGGGATAACTTTTCATTCCCTGTGGAAGCTAGCCATTAATGCCTTGACAATCTTCATGAAGCATATAAGTTAAACAAATTAACAACGACAATCATTGTCACCACCAATACATAAAACAATAATATAAAATATACCCAAACATATCATATATATGATAGATAACAATTTGATGCTTATATATAACCTGACGCATTATTTCTATTATATTCCAACTTCCATAGGCGCAGGTCATTCTTCGTGGTTTTAATGTAGTCTCTTCTTTCCCATTGAAAAGATGTTTTTCAGTAGTTCGATACTTATTATTTTTATGGAGGAAGTGCCTATATTCATCAAACACCTACTTTCCTAAACTTGTTGAACGACGAGATTTCATTTTTGGACCACAAATTGGACATGCAAATTTTCCTTTTGTTTGAAGACCTGCAAGATGATATATAATTGGATTAAATATGTCAATTTTTATAATTATATATAATGAATAGATTATTTTAAAAACATTCATGATATCTATACTTCTAGTAAAATCTTAAATATCGCAAGTGCAGTCGAACGTTATAACATACCACAAAAATGTGTTAGCCCTGGGGCATCATGAATTGTCCATACAAGCATTGCATGGAATTGAAATTGTCTTTGTCCTATTGGTCTAGAGACGCCATACATAGTGACGCCATTCCATAACTTTAGTAACTCGTCGATAAGAGGTTCGATATATACATTCATATCTTTAACTTGGTACTTACCTAGTTGAATGAACATAAACATTACATAATTATTATAACCATTTTACTGCAATATATATAAATTAATGTACATGACTATTGAATGAGAAAAATATAAGTCATTATGCAACAAATAAGACAAATGAGATGCTACTACGTTAAAGAAAATTGATGTAAACAAATACCTGGAACAATCATTGACAACATTATGTGCTCCCTCTTTATTGACATCTATGGAGGAATGTTATTGTTGATAACAAAAATAGGCCACACTAAGTAAATAGATCTCAGCTCTCCAAATGGATTGACATCATCCGCTCCCAATGAAAGCCTGAGATTACGAGGTTATTCTTTAAAGTGTGGGCCATTTTCCTCCAAGGGTTCCAATTCGTGAATCCATCCACAAGCATCTAAGAATGTCATCTCCACTTCTATTTCTCAGGCATGGTAATCCATAAACTGGCGCTAAGCCAAGACCTAAATACTAATCGTTGCATACGTAGAATAATGGGAATTTAACAAAGAACCTTGTGAGGCACCTTTTTTGTTAGTTGATCTATTTGATATCTACTGATATGATATTTTGGGCATTCTGTTGTAAATTCATGTTGTTTATGATATATAATATGATCATTGGGACATGCATCTATTGCTTGATACTCCATTCCAATATCTTTCATAATGCTAGATAAATCTTGGTATGAGCGAGGTAAAATATCTGATGGTGGTAACAAAAATTCACTAATCAATATACAACAAAAAATAATTTGTTAATATAAAGAATATTAATGGTACATATTCCATCCTTTATTTACTAGTGATGAACTAACAACAATTAAAATAGATGAAAAAAGATGACATATATGACATACCTTAACATCCGTGAGATTGCTATGTTTGATAAACCATTCATAACCTTAAAGTTCAACAACAACAATATAGCAGAGAGAAGAGTTGTTTCATAGCCTTCATAAAGGGGCTCGTATGCCTTGTCAAGTACAAGTAAATCATGAACATCATCAAAGTCATCTCGATCATCATGATCAACTACCACTAAATGTGGTATGGATCAATGTATTTGTACCATCATCTTCAACCGTATTTAGCGATACCATCTTTCATATGATCATTAACTTCATCTTCAATATTAATAGCTCCATGTTCCTCCACTTGCAAAACCACATTCTTCATGTTGTGATAATCCATATCATGTGCCCTAGGGTTCTCTACCTTTATAATAATGATAAACACAAATAAACCATGATCATGATCAAGGATTTTAAAAGGCAGAAATGTTAAAACTATAAAACATTTACAAATTCAATAACATAAAGACATATAATGAACAACTTACCAATGGATTCCATAATCATGTCCCCCTTCAATGTGACCATGTTGCCTACAATGTTTTTCAGTTGTTGTGATTAAAAGTCTTCTCATCTTTAAGCCCTTGCAATTATTGCAAGGACAATAACATTTCCCATCACCCTTTCTTTTCAATCTAGCCCACATTCTAGCAATTGTCTATTCATTTTGTTTTGCACTAATATTATCCAACATGATTTTTCTTTACCAAGCTTGAATATTTAGATCTTAAAAAAATATCAAACTCAAACTCTAATAATTTTTAATCATAGACAGGTAAAAAAATCTAATAATTCTGATATATTGCACAAAAAAATTTGGCATGCAACCACCCCTGCAGAAGAGAAGATAGTCTGAAGTTAATGAACCCAAAAAACACTTTAAAATGCTAACTCCAAAACTTATTAAATTATGATTTTACTATGATTTCCAACCGTTAGACTCCTAAAATCGGAATATTGAACTTGCACAACAAAATTTGCAACTGAAATTCTCAAAATGCACAAGTCTAAAAATGAAATCTGATGTGATGTTGCTTTAAAATATGATTTTCAAACCTGGAAGTACAAATCTGACTTTACAAATGAATTATGGAAAAAGACAATGACTACCCTCAACCTGGCGATATCTTGATTTTTTTTTTATTTTTCCCAAGAAAATTGTCCTTAGTTCTCCACAAACTATCACAAGTAGAGAAAATTCACAAGTATAGCAAAACATTGTCGCAATAAATAGGCGAAATCACTTTTATTTATGTTGGCCATAATTTGATTTTTTTCTAATTTTCCATGTTTGTCAAAATTTCAACGAACATCGGGGATAAAATTAAAAAAATTAAAAATTACACATCAAATATCACAAGCAGCTGACAATACATCAAATTATACATATTTCGTCAGATTTTGCAGTCAAATGAGTTAGTGACTTTACAAAGAAAAATATTTAATAGTAAAATATAAAAAGTGTTGGTATGTGGTGATTGATCATGTTATATTGTATAGCCCATGGTATACCGAGACACTCCCAAAGATGTATTCTTGTTCGTCCTGGGTCCGAAATGGGTTCGAGGGCTGTAGCCCCCGAAAAAAAAATTTCTTCCTACTTTTCACATCAATGTATAAAATCAATCTAAAACGTAGTAAAATCCAATTTTGTAGAACCCAAAAATCATGGAAGCTTCTAAGCTTGTTAAAAAGGGGTTCGGATGGGTTTTACAGTATAATGAAAAACGTGATTATTCGCAAGATTGTAATAGGTTTTTTGCATTGGATAATAAAATCATTGGATGGCTATGGTTTGGTGGATGTAGCCCGGATTGGGTGAACCACGTTAAATTCTTTGTGTTATAATTTATTCTGTGTGTTTTTGGTTTCTCTGTTTATTACTTAAATCTGCATTTAATTGTTAGATATTTTCCTTTCTAACCCTAACAAATGGTATCAGAGTGGATTGTGTTTCGATTATCGTCTGTAGGAAGGTCTCATAGTTGAGTAGGAGTAATGGCAGACGAGGGTAAGAAGGTTGAGAAGTTTAATGGGCAGAACTATCAGTTATGGAAGATGTAGATAGACTACCTCTATCAGAAGGATTTATGGTGGCCATTGGAAGGGAAAACCAAGAAACCCCAAGTAATGTCTGATGAGGACTAGGAGATTTTGGATAGAAAGGCTCTTGGCAGTATTCGTTTATGTCTGGCACAATCGGTGGCGTTCAATATTACAAAAGAAAAGACAACTCAAGAGTTGATGGAAACCCTGGCGAAGCTATATGAAAAGCCTTCCACTTTGAATAAGGTATTTCTTATGAAGCGTTTATTTAATATGAAAATGGTAGAAGGTGGGTCAGTTACTGATCATTTAAATGAGTTTAATACGATCACCAGTCAATTAAATTCTGTAAAATTAAACTTTGATGAAGAAGTTAGGGATCTTTTGATTCTGTGTTCTTTTCCTAAAAGCTGGAATAGCTTGGTAATGGTTGTTAGCAATTTTGTTTCTGGTTTGAATACATTGAAATTTGATGATGTTGGTGTTATTTTGAGTGAGGAAATTCGTAGGAAAAGCTCAGGTGGAACATCCACATCAGGTAGTGTTTTGAATGTAGAAAGCAAGGGCAAAACAAATGAGAGAGGAAACAATTCTGAAAAATTGTGGGAAGTCACAAGGAAAATCAAAGGACAGAAGGTCCCAATCTAGAGACAAGAGGGATTGTTGGTACTCGGGTAAGCCGGGCCATTTAAAGAAAGATTGTTGGTCTCGGAAAAATAAAGGAGACAAAAAGGAAGGAAGTAAAGAGGCAAATGTGGTAAGTAATAAATCTGATGAGGATGCTTTGATTCTTTCCCTTGATAATGTTGATGACTCTTGGGTGTTAGATTCAGGGGCTTCATTTCATGCTACCCCCCATAGAATTTATTTTCTTGATTATGTCCAAGAGAATTTTGGGCTAGTTTATTTAGGAGATAACGAACCCTGTCAGATTGTTGGAAAGGGAAGAATCAAGATTAAGTTGCAGAATGGGAATCATTGGCTACTAAATGAGGTAAGGCATGTTCCAAAGTTAAGCAAAAATTTAATTTCAGCAGGGCAACTAGATAATGAAGGTTGTGTTGTTACATTTAGTGATAAAAATTGGAAGGTCACAAAGGGTGCCTTAGTGGTAGCAAAAGGTGTGAAAGTAGGCACCTTATATCTTTGTACAGGTCATACTGTTCCTTCTACTTTAATTGTTATAGAAAAAGGTCAATGTTCAAGAACAGTTGCTGCAATTCAGCAGGTAGAAGATCATATAGTTGCTGTGGACTCTGAATCAACACTGTGGCATAATAGACTTGGGCATATGAGTGTGAAAGGTATGAAAGTACTTCATTCAAATAATATTTTACCGTGTCTAAAATGTGTTAATATGGATTGCGGAAATTTTGTGTGCATGGAAACAAAAGAGAGTAAGTTTCAAGGATGGGGAATCGTGAAAGATGAGAAATTGGAGCTTGTGCATACGGATGTATGGGGACTAGCTCAGGTATCTTCTCTCAGTGGCTCTCTATATTATGTTACATTCATTGATGATGCAACTAGAAAGGTATGGATTTATTTTCTTAGGCAGAAATCTGATGTATTTGAAACTTTTAAAAAATGGAGGTTGAATGAGGAATGATAATGTAAAAGCTAAAATGTCTCAAATCTGATTATGGTGGTGAGTATTGCAGCAAAGAGTTTGAATATTATTGTTCCTCTAATGGTATTCGTAGGCAGAAAATGGTTCCAAGGACTCCACAGGAAAATGGAGTGGCTGAGTGCATGAATAGAACAATAATGGAGCGTGCACAGACTTTGAGATTACATGTTGGGCTGCCTTTAAAAATGTGAGCATAGATTGTAAACATTGTTGTTTATTTAATTAATAGAGGTCCCTCTAATCCTTTGAGTTGTGGTATTCCAGAGGAAGTATGGAAAGGTAAGAAGGTGAGTTATTCTTTTCTCAAAACCTTCGGTTGTGAAGAATTTGCACATGTAGATTCTGAAAATAGAACCAAGCTTGATGCAAAATTAAAGAAATGCAAAATTGTGAGAAGCAAGGATGTCATATTCAATGAGAAAGTGTTGTACAAAGATCTGTTGCTACAGCATGAGAAGAAAGAAAATGATTATGTAGTGTTGGATGATATTCCAAACAATTATGTTTCAGTGGTTCCTCATGTTGGGAAACAACAACAATTACCACAAACTCCTATGAATGTTAGACGATCTTCAAGGATAAGTAGACCTCCAGAAAGATTCTCTCCCTCTTTGTATACTATTTTGTTAACTGATGTCGGTGAACCAGAATATTAAGATGAAGCTATGCACGTGGATACCAAGGTTCAGTGGGAGCATGGAATGGAAGAAGAAATGGACTCCTTGTTGAAAAATCAGACTTG